>JAMQCK010000261.1:0-33214 GCA_024196135.1 Pleurotus ostreatus/Saccharomyces cerevisiae fusant | reverse complement strand
CGCGAGGTCGGCGTTGGTGATTGACAGAGTTCTGACTGAATGTGCGCCTCGACATCCGGTATGGAGATCACTGCGATGAAAATGAGAAAAGACAGCGATATGAAAATCGTCATATGCTCACGAATGTTCTCCGGTTTGATATCGGTATGGACGAGATCGCACTCGTCATGGAGGTACTGCAGACCGAGCAGGGCTTGCCGTGCGATGATCTTGACGAGCGCGCGCGGCACGCCCTTCTTCTTGTTCCTCTCGATGAGCGCCAGCAGGTTCTCGCCCAAAGGCTCAAACACGATGCAGATATGGGAGGCCTCAGGTCCTTGATGGGTAAAGGAGTCGAGGAAGGAGACGATGTGCTCCCGCCCGGGGTGCGAAGGGGAGACAGAGGCCACTCGGGATAGCAGCTTGATCTCGTCGCGTGCAGTCTCGGCGTAGCGACCGGCGGACTTGACGACTTTGAGGGCGGAATGGCACTTCGTTCTGAGCGTAGGAATGTCAGGAGGGATCCTAGGACGAGGGGGAGGATACGCACTGAGTATCCTTAACGAGCCAAACCGTCGAAAAGTGTCCCCATCTATACGATCGTGTGATGAGTTGTACGCAGGCGAGCGATGAGCGCCACGACGCACCCGAGCTTCCTGACGACGCGATAACGACCATTCTTGAAGGTATCGTTCACTTGAACTTGAAGGTAGCCACCCGAGTTGTAATCCGCCGGGCTCTCCTCGTCCTTGGAATGCGGCTCGGTAGGCTCCTCGACGGGGAGAATCTTGGAGCCCGTTGGCGTAACGACGTACTCGTATTTGGCGCACTGCTGCTTTGGAGCCATGGCCGACGTCGACGACGATGGTGAACTAGCTGACCACTTGCCCGTCAGGGTCTGTTGGACTTGTGTGCGTGTAAGTCTGAGGGAAGAACGGCCGTTGTCGGTTCGTTATCCAAAGGTGACGTAACGTCACACCGTGACCCATTTTATTAAATGCTCACCCGCGGTTGGCCAGCCTCAACTCTTTTCCAGGCGTCGGCACCAAAGGCTGCAGGGCGTCCAGAGCGTCCAGATTCGCTGTAAGCGGGCGGGGGAACGACTGAACGTTCTTCTATTCAGCCGTGTTGGGCCAACTGTACTCTATCTCTATCTCCTGACCAAGACTTGACGTAGTGACTGCCATCTGCTGATTGCTTTACGGAACGCGAAGAGGGAACAGAGTCCGGAATCACCGCCGCACATACGACAGATACGGACTCAATGGTCAGGCATACGGACCCGATGGTCAGGTAGACGGCCTCGGAGGTCATGCCCCCTCCCTTTCCCGTTTATTGTACGCTAGGCGCAGCGCAGGCGAGCAGCTGAGCACGGAGCATACAGACGCGTGTACGTGAAGCGTGTACTTTAGCGATAACCTGCCGTCAACCGAAGGAGTCGAGAGGGAAAGACTTGGCAGAAGGAAGAGGCGGCAGAGGAAGGGGGCTCACAAAATCCAGCAGCACCTCAGTCGCCTACATCGGTTCCAACGTGTGTTCATACGACAACGAAAGGGCCCAGGACAACGACTACTACTAATACAATGCACCGACAGACGATAATCATTAAACGCGGTCCAAACTGGGGGCAACGGAGCACGCAAGCTTGCTGGTATGATATGGTACAGTCCGCTCGAGCGAAGGGGCGCTAGGCGGGGATGCTAATAAGTATGGCTTTGCACGAGATAGGGACGGAGTGGGGGTTCGAGCGATCAGTCGCGCGGCTCGTAGTTGCGCGACTCGTACAGGCTGGGCGAGTTGGACAGAGCCATTGAGACGCCGCCCATGCCCATGGTTTGCGGACGAGCTTGCCGGAGCATTTCGAGGATGAGAGAGATGCCCTCGCGGGACTACGAACCAGTCAGTAGTGTGCGAGACTAGAAGGTGGGGCACGACTCACACGCTGGACATTGGCCTTGAATCTGTTCAGGCCGTGGCTCTCGATCCTCTTGGCCATGCCCCAGCCAAAGTTGGACCGTATCCTCGCCTCCGTGGTCTGCAGCGTCTTCCTGTAGAATACGTGAGCAGGTGAAAACAGATTGGATCGCGCGAACGCACCCCTCCGGCGTCTGTCGGAAAAAGACAGACTCCTCGACTTGCATCACCTTGACGTGGTCAAGGTTCTTTGTGATGCACCGGATAGTCTTGCCAAAGGGATCGACTTCGCTCTCCTCCACAACCCAGGACTCGGCGCGGGACATGATGCCTCGGGGTGCCCAGCGCGGGAGCGCGCCTCGCTTGAGGATGAGACGCGTCGTGACCAGCGAGCCCGTGGGGGTCATGCTGCGGGAGATGACATCGCAGGAAATGACATGGGAAGCGTAGGGGTTCGGGTAACGAAGGAAATAAGCGAGGGAGACGATGGACCAGGAATCGCTGGGGAAGGGATACGCATGAGTGGCCAACCAGGAGGCGCGGAAAAGTGAGACTCACTCGTACAAGAAGCTCTGCTTGAAAAACTTCATGCTGGCAAGGACGAGCCTGTCGTCTGTCTCGAGTAGGTCGAGGGAGTTGGCAAGGGTAGTCGTGGGAGGCTGTTTCAGAGAGTGTCGTTGAGCTGGAGCATCGGCTAGACTGCTGTGGGGACGCTGACGAACGTCTCTCGGCACGCCCAGACCCATCCGCCGGCACGATCGACTGATCGTCCTCGTGCTCGCCGATTCCCACGAGCGGCTGCAGGAGTGGATTGATGTCCAATTTGCCAAAGGCAGGAGGGACGTCGGAGGAGAAAAGGTGGGGGGGGAGTCTGGCGATGAGGGAAAGACCAAGTTGGCCCTCTGACGCTCAGACTGTATGCACGAGCCGCGATTCACCTACAGTAGCAACCAGACACCTACTGAAGCCTGCAGGACAAAAGACGCGGTAGCTCAGCTTTTCTGTCTGCTATACGAGTAGAATATGCATTGCCTCTCATCCACGATAGTCTACATGCGTGTCGTAGTTCCTGCAGTTGCACGGCCATTGCTGGTTTGGTCGGTGTTGAACTTGAAGAAGTAAAGCCCGTTACTCAGGGCACGGCGGGCCGGTCGAACCGACTCCGTGGCGCGGGAGGCGGACGCCCCCTCGCGCGCGTCCTTCAAGTCCAAGATGTACTTCCCAACATCCGCCGCCCGCCAGTTATCTACGACCCCCGCCCTTCCCAACGTTCCCCCGGAATCAGTAATCACAGTCGCCCCGAGCCCGCGGAAGTCGCTCTTTTGCACGTTGACGCGAAATGGGGTCACCGTGTGGCGTGTACGAGTGCGTACAATGGTGCATCCCAACAGAGAGCTTGCGCTGAACGAATGCTATTAGCCCAGTGCTGTGCTAGCGTACCTCTCGAGAACACCATCATCTATCGTGGACCATGGGGAGAACACGGATGTCCATTGGGCGCCGGATGGGTCGAGGCTGGTTATACAGGTGTGTGGTGTGCTTCTGGGCTTGGACAGTCGCTCACATAGTATCAAAGACATCAGCTAGCTACCTAGTACTCATCGCGGTAGAGCATCAGCCGGACCGACCCATCTACGAGGTCTCGCAGGCCTCTCGTTCTACTCAGCGCAACTTCCTTGCGGGTCCGGGGGAAGGCGTGCCATTCCAGCGAGTGCATCTACGTTTCGAGGGCGTCATCAGGATACAAGGCTCCGTATTGAGGTACGTTCATCTATCCATTGAGGTCGCTTGGTGGCGCGGAACTGACGGCACATAGCCTGTCCCCTCGCAAGAACTACATCTTATTCTCCACCAGCAATCCCCCTGCCATACAGCGCATACCTTGGCCTGAAGACGATGAAGTCGACTCCGCGGATGAGGGTGCTGAGGACAGGAGGATACAGATCGGCTACGAGACCTGGGTCTTCAACGAGGAAGAGTTTGAGTGGTTCGTAGAGCATGATGGTATGCGCGTTCCCCCTGCTGTATATCGCCTCACCCCGCCAACGCCATGTCCCTTCTTTAGTAACGGTATCGAAGATCATATACTCGCGGACAACAGGCGTCGAGACCTGGATCACGTCCGACGGACGAGTCTACTTCGTGGGCCTGCACGAGACGGCGCCCGAGAGCAGCGTCTCCGAGTTCACTCAGAGCGATGACCAGGAACGAGTAAGTCCTCGTCTGCTCCTCGCACAGCGACTTCGTCTTACCTTTGCTAGACGGCCCATAAATTCATGTCAGACGCCTTCCCAGATGGTCCGAAACTAGGTTGGCAGGGCACTTGCGTGCACGACTTTGAACCACCGCGCTGGGTCCAGAAGCGACGAAGGATCGAACCCGGAGAGACGCCGCCGCTAGGTTGGGTGCCGTACGAGGAACCAAGACGTGCGGTATCGGTCGCGGTGAATGGGAAGTTTTCGCTAGTTGCCATTGGGACTATCGGGTGCGTCTCTTTCCTTGCGTATCGATATGAATGCGCACTGACCTTTTTCACAACAGCGGCGCGATCCAGTTCACCAACTTCCCCTCCGAAGAAGGCGTCGTACCCTCCACGCATACTGTCGAGATACCGAATCCGTATAACAGGAAAACGGGCACGGTGCGAACGATGGAATGGAGTGGGGATGGATATGTCCTGGCGGTCGGTTGGGAGAATGGGTGGGGCGTGATCAGTGTTGGAGGTCGATGTTTGGCATCCGCGTTCGGGGTGGAGGATTCGGTCGATACGGACAAGTGCGGTGGTACCACTTCCCGACGATCATGGTGCTGACGTTGAACAGGTTCCAGGACCGATATATGTACGGTGTATCAAGCTTGGTAAGTGTAGTTATGTAAATTGAGGCGTTGTCTTAGTTGACATGGTCGTAGTTCTGGGCACCGGGCAACTTCGAACTCTTCGTTCTCGCATTACCATCTTCCAAACGTGCGTCCGGTCGTTCAGTCCTGCCATCATACCTCACTCAGCTTCAACGTAGCGGTTGATGGTCAGCTCTTTGTCATACCTTTTGCGAAGAGCGCAACCACCGGACAACATTCACCTGTGAGTCTTTGTACGACGAGAGGATTTGTACCCTCTACTAACACGTCGCGCAGGACAACACGCGATACGCCTTCCTGCAAATGGACGACAGGGCACTCGTTTACCGAGGGGCAGATCAACCTGACATGAGCGTCATCAATCCCGACTCCGATGTCTGGCAACATGTCAAGGTCGGTCCAAGGCCTTCTTCAATCGCTTCATCGTGTTGACCACCGTACAGATCCCTCAAAGCTACTTGGCCACAAATTGGCCGATCAAGTACTCCGCGCTCAGCAGCGATGGCCGCCTCATCGCAATAGCTGGCCGACGCGGGCTCATCCACTACAGCGCCACCTCCGGCCGCTGGAAACTCTTCAGCGATGAGCTACAAGAACAAGCCTTCACCGTCCGCGGCGGCCTCCTCTGGTTCCACCACGTCCTCGTCGCCTCCGTCGAGGTCCAACGCGCCTACCAAATCCGCCTCTACTCCCGCGACCTTGACCTGAGCAACCAGAACGTGCTGCACCGCGAGGTGCTGACCGCGCCGGTGGTCATCTTGTCGCTGGTGGACAACTCGCTGCTGGTGTATACGGCGGACAATACGCTGTATCATTATTTGATTGTGCCGACGGATAAGACGATTAAGCTGCACCTTTGTGGGAGCATCACGTTCAACGGGATTATTGCGGCTCCTGGGGCGGTGAGGATGCTGAGTTGGCTGATTCCGACGGCGCAGAAGCGTATGTGGGCGCTAGCTATAGCGGAATGTGGCTGACCTCAACACAGAGCTCGGCGATCCTGTCGATGACCTGTCGGTCGCTACGGTCCTGATGGTGGTTGGCGGGCAACTCGTCTTGCTTCGACCGAGAAAGGTCAGCGATGCGACCGGGTCTCTGGCTCGTTAGCTGACCCATTTCCTGCAGTCCGGCGACCAGGAAGTCAAGTACGACATGCAGATCTTCGCCGACCGTATCGAATTCTGCTGGACTCATTTGCGCGGCATCGGCGCGCTAGAAAACTCGCTATGGGGCTACGATGGCACTGGAATGCGAGTGTGGCTCAACGCGCTTGCCATCGAGAGACCACAGTCGCAAGATCCGACTGCGCCCAGCGATGTCAAGGAGAGCGTGCACATACCCTTGGACTTCTATCCTCTTTGTGAGTACTATCGATTCCACGGCTTGCGCTTACTGACGATGTTCCGCAGCTGTACTCATGGACAAGGGTATCATCATCGGGGCTGAGCACGAAGCTGCGACGCGCTCCAACCTGCCGTTCGTCATGTTCAGACATGCTACCAGCGTATGTCTGTCCTCCACCATCCCAATCGGTGTAACTGAAAGTTATCCAGTCGCATCTATTCCTTCCTCCCGTACTCGCATTCTACCTCCAATCGCACGAGGTTCGGGATGCCGTTGCATTCGCAAGTCATTACGAAGAGTTGGTGTACTTTGCGCATGCACTGGAAATACTTCTCCACACAGTCGTCGAATCGGACGCCTGCGAGCCCGACGCAGATACAGACCCGAACGACACAATCCTGCCGAAGATGGTTGAGTTCCTCGACCACTTCGACGCTGCCCTCGATGTGGTTGTGGGATGCGCGCGCAAGACAGAGATGACACGATGGCGGCGGTTGTTCGACATTGTTGGGAATCCGAAGACCTTGTTCGAGGTATGTGCTCGTATCATTGTTATCCTCGACGTGCTGACTGACCTTCATAGATGTGCCTTGCATCCAAGAGACTGAAGACGGCTGGCTCGTACCTCCTGGTCTTGCACAACCTCGAACAGCTGGACGAAAATCATCAAGACGCCATACGACTGCTGAAGAGCGCTGTCGATGCGAAGGACTGGCAGCTATGTAAAGAGCTGATTCGCTTTTTGCACTCCATCGACGAGACTGGGGATGCGCTGAGGCGGGCGATGGCAGAGACAGACTTGGCGCCGGCGCAAAATGGCGTTTTGCGGGTCAACGGCAATTCGCACTAGTAGAACTCGGACTATGTACGATACCCTTTGTGTACGAAATGTCCTCGTGTGTACAATAGAGATAAGAGAGTACAAGAACAATGGAAGACGGAAAGGTCGAACAAGGCAAGCCGGACCGGGAAGGATCCGGCGGGATCCGGAATAGGCAAGCGTGACAAAATTTGACGTTCCCCCTTTCCTCCTTGCTCTCGACTCTCATGGCGGCATCTCCGACGACAGCGCAGCAGCAGGCCACGCTTTCCGAGGCGTACGGGGACCAGGACGGCCCTCCCACCAGTGACTCTCAGTCGGCGGCTCAGCCTCTTGGCGATGACCTTCGTGGCGATCGCGACGCTGACAATGGCAACAACGACTACGCTCGCTCCGATGTAGGCGACTCCGTCAAGGCAGAAAACACTAGACTTGGAAAGGTGCTTTTTAATCTGCTTCTCGTTCGCTTCAGCACGTCCCTCCCTTGTGATGGTCCGCGGAGGGCCACTTAAGCGCCTAATGTTGTTCTCTGTTCCCAGCTGGGTTGCGCGCTAGCCAACACGGTTCAGCACTACCTGCCTCCCAGCGCTAACGCCATCGATCGCTCCCCTCTCGTCCTCGACCCTGTGTTTACCTTCTTTCTGTCGCGCAGCCCAACCCTAACAAGGTTTACATCGGGGGCCTTCCTGAGAGCACTCGCACGGAGGACCTCAAAAACTGTTTCGGCAAGCTTGGCGCTATCGTCAACATCGAGCTGAAGTATGTGATCTTTTCACCGGGAAGGACATTCTGCTCACGCATGTGCAGGATTGGTTATGGATTTGTCGAGTTTGACAATCCCGAGGCCGCTATTGAGAGCGTCAACAAGTACCATGAAGGTTACTTCATGGGCAACAAAATACGCGTTGAGATTTCCAAGGGCGGATCCAAGAGCCGCCACGCCATGGACCCCGGGTCATGCTTTAGGTGTGGTGTACCGGGACACTGGGCAAGGTGCGTACAGCCATACTGCGCAGGAGCTGCTTCTCATCCATCTTTCCCAGAGAGTGCCCTACATATCCCGGCCCGTGAGTATCGTGCATCGCATCTATTGAATCATCCATCTTATCGTTCTTCAGGCCGCCTGGTCGTCGAGTCGATCCTATCGATCGCGTTAGGGATCGTGACCCGCGCGACCGCGATTATCCCCCTCCCCCTCCTCGTGAATACCGTCGCCCGGTGACGCCGCCCTACCCTCCTCCAAGGGAGTACCGTGACTACCCTCCTATGCCTCCGCGTCGCGACTATGACGATTACGCCCGTCGACCTCCTCCGGTCGATTATCGTGACCCACGTTACCCACCTCCTGTGGACTATCGCTACGCTCCTCCCCCTCCTGTGGATCCTTACCGTGGCTATCCTCCGCCGCCTGTGGCTGATCGTGGCGACCGAAGGATGGGCCCGGTTGACCCTCGCTATGCTGCGACACCGATGGCTGCCCCTCGCGCGAGAACTCCTCCTAGGTACCGTGACGACTACGAGCGTCCTCCACCTCGGTATGCACTCTGAATGCTTCGCTGCTTGGTCTCGCTCATACGGCTCATCAGCGATTATGAACCTCGTCGCGGGCGCCCTGTCACCCCTCCTGTACCAGCGGCAGGTCGCTACGACTATGCTGCGCCTCCGCCCAGGAACGGTGGCTATAGGTTCGCCAGTCCATCGGTTTTGCCCTCGTCCTTCTCTGACACCACCATAGACGTCGTTCTGAAAGCCCGCCCGCTGCTCGCGCCGCCCCCTACGACTCCTACGGTGGTGGCTATGCTCAGCCTGGGTACCCTCGCCGTGACTATCCTCCTCGTGGCGTGGCCGAGAACGGCTACAGGCGTTGAGGCCACTATCAAGCTTGCGGTCACTTTGTCTAGCGCCACCGGCGGTCTAGCTCTGGCCAACAGTGGTTTCGCTTTGACCAACAATGGTTTTGGCTAAGACTCCCAGTGGCCATGTTTGACCGACCATGTTCTTGCTCTGCCAACGAATTTGTCTCCAGTGATCTACGAGCGAACAATCTTTTGAATACGAACCATCTATGTGCTCCGAGCTATCTTCGCGCACCTTGCTAAACGTCTAGTGATCTTGTCGATTTATCTCGCTTTGTGCACCAGTCTATCTGTTCTGCTTGTGTTATAACTTAAAATTTACTCGCTGTTTGTTTGTTCGTTCGTGACAACCGTTGGGTCTGTAAGTCAGTACACTCTCGTAGGCAAGTATGAGCGATGCGCGATGCGACATTGTAACTTGGATGTAGCAGCGGCGCTGCTCTGTCGTGTAATGACCTTTGTATTGGACATCGCTGAGTTCAAAAGCCTGTCTACTTTGCAGTCTCGACGACTGCTGGCGCTAGCTCTCAGACTGTCGGTACTTGTATCTGGTTTAGTGCCTTGAAGGCAAGCGGTTGCGTTTGCGCTGTCGCACAGAGAATAGGGCTACCGCGTCGTAGTCTTTCCAGAGGCAGTATCTCATGAAGGGAGGCTGATGACTTCACATTACGTGCAAGGCTGTCGTTGAGCATATGGGCTATAGTCTGCCGAGGGTAGACGTCCTTGCCAGCGCGGTCTATACGAGACGCACATACACGGAAGACGTAGAGCCTGACGAAGTGAAAGAATGTCCTCGGCGCTTGACCTTTGACTTGGAGGAAGAAAGGTAGACGCCAAGGTACATGTGAAAGTCCAATAGTCGACGGCGACAACATACTTACGGACATACCGCTTAGACAAAATGAGCGACCTACACGCGGCCGGTCGGACATTATGCTCATGGATCATCTCAGGTCTCGCAAGTGTGAAGCGTTAGAAGGCAGCGTAGCATTATGTAGAAGCATACAAATGCATCAGGACGATGAGGTATAGGTAGTCGAAAGCAATGATAGCGTATGATACAGTAATGTCAGGAGTGTAGGATGATAAATCTAATGGGGTGGACCATCTGGAAGGGCGAATTAGCACTGAATATCAACCGAAGGGGGAGATGCACTCACATTGCTTAGAGCGCCAGGACCTGGATGAGGACGCTGACGTTGAGCTGGAGGACGATCGGGAGGATGTCGCCGAGGAGGCCGACAACGACACCGAGCAAGCCACCAACGAGGCCGAGGACACCATCAACGAGCGCGAAGATGGTCTTCAGCAAGTCGGCGATGATGACGCAGATGTCCTGGAGCAGGTGCGAGATGACATCGGCGGGTGCGCTGCCGAGGACGTTGAGGACGCCACCGAGAGCAGTGAAGACGAGCTGCATAAGAAATGATTAGCAACGCCCAAGATCCAAGACTGGCGAATGCTTACCTTGAGGAGGTCAGCAACAATGCTGCCGACAGCGTTGAGATCCGTGACATCGCCGAGGAGACCAGACGCGTCAAGGCCGGTGAGGCCCTTCACATCGTCTAGGAGGTCACCAAGGATCTGCTTGACGTCGCAGAGGAGGTCAGAGACGGCCTTCTCGGTGGCGTTGGCGGGCTGGAGGTAGACTGAAAGACTGATTAGAGCCAAGCCAGCGATAGAAAGGAGATGAAGACGTACGCAAAGCCTGGCAGGTCTCAGTCAGGTCGACGATGGCCTGGTCAACAAGACCGAGCAGGGACTGGTCGCCGCGGCGGCCGACCTCAACGTCGGCATCCGCGTCCGCCTCCAAGTCAAGCAGGTCACGGCCAACAGCAACGTTGGCGTCCACGTCCGCGTCAGCCGCTACGAGGGCACGAGCAGAAGGCGCCGGGACGGAGCTGGTCACAGGGGCGACCTTCGTGGCAGGCGCGCTGGACGCAGCAGCCCGAGCCACGGAAGACGCGCCAGAGGCAATAGCGACGGCGGACGAGGGCGCGCCAGAAGCAGCGGCAATCGCGGTGCTGGAGACAGCAGCCGCAGAGCCAGCGCCGTTAGGAACGGCAGCGAAGCCCGGCAAGGGGACAGGGCCCGCAGATGCGAAAGACGCGAGAGCCACGGTGGCGGCGAAAGAGATCGTCTTGAACGAGAACATGGTCGGCGTGTGGGTAATGAGTGAAGGGGTAAGAGAGTGACTGTCAAGCCTAGTGGACTTGGCTGTGGTAGGAGAGGCGGAAGAGGAAAGAAGCTGAGGAGCTGAGGGACTGGCAAATTTCTGGCCAGCTTTTATACATGCCTGGGGCTTGATGGAAGCGCGACGCGTGGTGCGCGCGCTGGAGCTTGGAGAGATGGGTGGAGCATCAGACCCTCGCGGGCCAGCACGGGCCCGGCAGGACCGTCGACTTCTTGATGGCTTCAATGCTCAGTTAGTCGTTGAGCGTGGAGCCTCGACGTTGAGCGTCGTTGCACGCAGCACGTTCGGCGCTGAACAGAATTTTGGCGTTGCTCACGAGCTCTATATGTTGCGATAGATCTAGCAGTAGATACAATGTGAGATATATGTCAAATGCGTACTCAGACCCGCTCGCGCCCTTCCGCAATCGCGTAAAGCCGAGCCTTGTCTCCCGATTCGTCGACGAGGGACTTCAACCTCCCGTCTTGCTTCTTGAGCAGTTCGCTGGGCTTGTCGAACTCAACGATTCTGCCTGCGTCAAGCACCATCTGTAATGCCTTCAGTACAAGACACGGGCAGCATTGCGAAGGACTTACAATTTTGTCTGCATCCATGATAGTCTGCAGCCGGTGTGCAATAGTAATAAGAGTCACATCACCCTTGAGCTGTTCTCTCAACGACGTTTGGATGATGTTGTCGGTCTTGTAGTCAATAGCTGAGGTGGCTATAGCAGGAAGTCAATGGCGATGTCGCGGATATCAAGCGTGAAAACGCACCTTCGTCGAGGATGAGTAGCTTGCTTCCCCGGACGATAGCACGAGCGAGCGCAAGAATTTGGCGCTGGCCGACAGACAAATTGCTGCCACCCGAGGAGATTGCGCTGTCCAAAGTAATTCTGCCCTCGTCCATCTCACTCTGGAGAGCGAAGAGGCCAGCAGAGCGCAGCGCATCGTTCAACGTCGCGTCGTCGTACTGGTCGAATGGATCGAGGTTCTGACGAAGCGTGCCACTCAGGAGCTCGGGCTAGAGATGTCCGTGAGCATCAGCAGGGACCAATTTACGATAATTCTTACCACTTGGGGGATGATAGTGATGCTTGACCGTAGCGCGTCCAAGTTGAGGCCGGACGTCAACAGCCCGTCGTAGTAAACCTCGCCCTCCGTGAAAATGCAGCGAAGCAACGACAACGTGAGGGAGCTCTTGCCAGACCCAGTCCGCCCCACGACACCAATGCGTTCCCCGGAGTTGATGTGGAAGGAGATATCGTGCAGGACCTTCGGGCCATCCGCCGAGTACCGCGCAGCCAGCTTCTCTACCTTGAGCTCGCCACTGGCGGGCCAGTACGCAGGAGGAACGCCATCGGATGACGGCTTCTTCTCCTGCTCGATGGTCACGTAACCTTGGATACGCTCCAGACTGTCGGTCGAGTTAGCGGAGAGCTGATATTCCCCTTTGAGGGGCTTACCTGTTGCCCTCGACCTCGAACTGGTTCAGGATGCGCACCCACCACAGGATCATGCCGCTGAAGCCGACCGCCATGTTGAGCGAGAAGCCGGTGGTCGAGGACTTCTGGTCCTGGAAGTAGACGAGATACCCCGCAAGCAAAGCGGCGAACAGTCCACCAAGAGCATCGATGCGAATGCAGATCCAGCGATTAAGGTTGTAGAACGCACGCGCCGCCCGAACGTAGCGGTTGACGCGCTCCATGGACTCGGAAAGGGCCCTCGACTGGACACCGTACGCCCGGATGGAGGCTTTTCTTCATGAGATCGAGCTATGAGAAGCGTGAAGAAGCACTCACTCAGACCAGCGATCGCTGCGCCAAAATGGGCGAGCACGGGAGCCCTAGCGTTCGACATCTCACGCTTGACCGACAGCTGGGCCTTGATGTACATCTCGCCACAATAGCCTCCGAGCGCCGCGATAGCCACGCCAGGGACGAGGAACAGCGGGCTGAAGATGACGACCGCGACGAACTTGACGCTCATTGACATGGTCATGTCCAGAAGCCAGAAGAGGTTCTGGGCAATTGGGCCATCCACGGAACGGATGTCCTGCGTGCAGCGAGCGATGACTACGGGACGTCAGTCAGTTGACGAAATATGAAAGCCACGCTACACACCTCGAGAGGTCGGAGTAGTGTCCAGCCAGCGCAGCGTCGTGCCCAAGACAGAGTCGACGAGCTGCTTGTGAATGGTGCGAGACGCCCGAATGCTGCCATAGGTGTAGATGATGAAGACGACACAGTAGACAGCGACGCCAGTCAACAACATGCACGCATAGATGGTCGCATATCTAATGAATTTGCGTCAGACACAAGCGAAAACGGCCTAAGGAAAACCCGGACTCACGAGAATACGTTGACGTCTCTTGGGTCAGCTGCCTCCTCATACTTGCCCGCCCAGTAGCCAAGGTACCAAGTCTCGAAAGCGCCGAAGCTCTCCGTGATGAGAATACCACCAATACAAGCGACGAAGAACAGCATGGGATGGTTGCCACCGAGACCAGCCAGGTAGAGCTTGAGCGCTTTCCAGCTGATGTGACCCTCCTCGACTTCTTCAGCGACGATAAGTTTGCCGTCCGACTTGGCCTCTTCCTCAGCGGGAGGGACCTCTGGCTGTCCTTCGATCTCCTCCACCTTCTTGATCTCGGCCTCCTCCTTTTCTGCCTCGACGGCGAGCTCGGGCTCGTGGGCGAGGACCTCCTGAACGGTTCCTTGAGCGGCGATGCGACCGTCGACGCCTAGAGAGACGACAAAGTTGGCGATGTTGCGCGTAGAGGCGACGTTGTGCGTCTGCAAAGGTATGAGCTATCGGCAGGAGGTCGTATCATAAAGGCACGTACCACCAGCAGAACGGTACGGCCCTTGATGAGGTCTCCGCAGAAGCACTTGTCCACGATCCACTTGGCAGTGTGCACACTGGAACGACGTCAGCAAGACTTGTTGACAGTTGCGGAGGAAATACCTACTCGAGCGCAGCGAGAACATCGTCGAGAAGAAGAATCTGCGCGTTGGAGTACACAGCGCGAGCCAGCGTCACGCGGGCCTTCTGGCCACCGGACAGCGTCAAACCTGTTCAACGATCAGGCTTCCGGCCTCGCAAGGTCTATTCCTTTCTGAGCTCACCCTTCTCGCCGACCTCCGTCTGGTCGCCGGCTTCGAACAGCGTAAGATCACGCTCCAGGCCGCACTGATACAAAACCTTCTTGTACCTCTCCTCGTCGATATGCGAGCCAAAGACGATGTTATCCCGGATAGTCTCATTCTGCACCCACGACTCCTGGGCCGCATACGCCACGCCGCCGCTCCTAGGAAGATGGAACCACGAGTCAGGCGCAGACGGCACGAAGTGCATCTCGCCGAGGAGCGCCATCAGCAAGCTCGTCTTGCCTGAGCCAGTGGGACCGATGATGAGGTTGATGCCACCGCGGCGGAAGAGGAGCTCGTCCTCGATCTTGAGCATGAAGTTGCGCTTGGAGGGGGTGAGGGAGCCGGCGGCGTCTTCGGACCAGGTGAAGGCGGCGTTGCGGAAGCCAATCTCTTCCATCGAAACACCCTCGTCTTGGGCGAAGAACTCCATAGGGGAATCCTTGCCGGAGTATTCGTCGAGGAGTTCAGTCTGTGAGAACATGTCAGTGAACGGGGCTGAGCTAGAGGAGTCACCTGACGTACGTTCTTCAAGAAGTCATTGACACGGTCCAGCGAGACCTTAGCCGACACCGTAAGACCAATCATCCCAAAGATCGTATGCAGCTGGTCCCGCAACATATCGAACACCGTAATCGAGCTGAACACCTTACTCGCCGACAGCGGCTCGCCCATGATCGCCGTATGCGTGATGTACGTCGCCATCATCGTGAAAATTGGAATGACGAAGTTCAGGTTCCCGTTCACCATGTCGAGCATCTGGCGCTTCCAGATCCACTTGAGCTCCTCCTCGCGCCTCGCGCCGACGCGCTCCGACATCTTCCACTCCCAGCCGAAGAGCTTGATCATGCGGAGGACGTTCATGGTCTCGGTGACGGTTTGGACGCGCGCGTCAGTGCGCTTGAGGCGGGCGACTTGGACGTCCTGGATCTTCTTGGCGACGTAGCCGGGGACCGGGAAGAGCGCGATGATGACGGCGAGGCCGACGAGAGAGCTGTACGATGGTGAGTATTGGACTGTGGAGCATTCATACCCACGTACCTCCATCCCAAGATCTTGTAGAGGAATACAATGCAAAGAGCGATCTGAAGCGGGATGTACAGGATGATAAACAAGAAGTCGCGTCCATCGACCAAGTTGTTGAGATCCGTCGTCACAAGGTTGTTGATCTTGCCCACGAGCGCCTCGCTGGACGAATGGCCCTCCTCTTCCTTGTCGCCCTTGCCCTTCTTCGCCTTCACGCCGCCAACAGCAGTCGTCGTCTCCGTCGGGCTAGCCGAGTGCAAGGTCTCGTCGCCGCTCGACTCCGACCCCGCAGGCTGATCCGCCACGGAACCGTTGTCGGGCGTAGGCGCCTTGCTGACCGTCGGTGTCGAGTTGGGCGTCTCTGCCTTCATGCGGATGCGCAGGGCGTGCTCGAAGACGAGCTGCGTGATGATCGCCTCCGTGCGCACCAGCATGCGGGTGGCGACGAAGATATATCCCTGGATGGCGATCGCCATGAGCGAGGGCCCGACGAAGAGCCAGGTAATCCAGAACCAGGGCTCAAAGGTAGGCTGCTTGTATGCGCGAGTCTCAAGGTAGCTAGAAGGATAGTCAGAACTGCGTACTTTGCTGCAATTGCGATACTCACTCAAGGAGACGGTTGATGGCGACCGGGCTGGCGAAACCCAAAAGTACGTTCAAGATGATCATCGACCCCATGAAGACATATTCGTAGCGGAACAAGCTCATCAAGTTGAAGAACAGGTGGCGTTTTGGCGCGCCCGAGAATGTATCGACGAGCTATGGCGTGATCAGCACAGGCTGGCGAGTCTCTGGAGGGACAGGCATACCTTGAAAGCTTTCTTGCGCAGGTATTGCGACCTGTCGTAGTCGCAGAGTGGGGGGAAGTCATCAGGGGTGAGGTGATTGACTTTGAGGGCTTTCTTGATGATTGGATCCAGGAAAGCGTAGGTGGCGAAGGAGATCCAGGAGGCAGTCTGCTCGTCACTGGGAGGCAGCGGGTTCTGTCGATACGGGTTAGTGAGGTCCCAGCAAGGAGAGATGGCGCTCTTACCTCTGGCTCAACCGGCTCATACTGGTGAGGTACGAACAGGGGGATGACCACAGCGGTTATGGTCGAGACGACGATCTTGGCCCACAGGATGGGGCCTTCGACACGATCGCTCGGCTTTTCGCCAGGCATGAAGAAGGGGACGATGTCGCGATAGAAGTAGACGCAGAAAGCCACGAAGAGGATGACACAGAGTGGCCGAGTGGCGATCTTGCTGACATGTGGCTTCGCGGCGACCGTGATAAGAGCAAGAAGAACGGTGTAGAGCTATGTACGCAGATATCAGTAGGGGAGAGGACGTACAGAAAAATAGGACGCACGTATGTCATGGACATAGCAAGTTCGAGCCATTCCCTCTTCGTGAAGTGCGCATGTTGCTTGCGGTGCTTATGCTTCTTCCCCCACTTGCCCTTTCCAAGCACATCCACATCGTCTTCAAGATCTGTAGTACCTACGCGCCTTGCCTCGTCGATGAAGAAGGACGCTATGCTGAGGCCGAGAAGTACGAGGGTGCCGATGAGGCGCGCCACCTTGAAGGCATAGATCGTCCAGCCGCCGTGGCTCGCGACGTGAAGCTTGAACTCAGACCAGAAGCTCGCGGGCTGCACGGTGAGGGGCTCCTCAACCGGCTCCTCAAACTCGACATTCCGAAGGCGAGCCCACATACGTTGAGCGGGGCGAGAGGCAACGATGGCGTGCAGAACCAGGAGAACAGCAGATGCCAAGGCCACATAGGCGGGAATTATGCGCGGGTCTGTCCAAACCCTAGAAAGAGGACAGGTCAGTACGTATGCGCCTCGCTTTAGCCAGGGACGCACGAAGGCTTGACCACAGCCTGCACGGTAAGCGCCCATCCGTCCAGGACGACCTGGGATATCGATGCGTAGGAGTACTCCATATAGCCTGACGGCGCTGTGACCTGCGCGACGGGCATCTTGCCAGCCGTCCGAGATGAAGGGGGCAGGAGGCAAGGTGGACAAGTCGGTTGCCCGTCGAGCCGGAAGATAAGGGCGCGTCTACTTCAAATCATCAAAATACGTGATCGCATTTGATCAACCTTCGCGTGCGTCCTGTCCCTTATCACATCACCCACCTTTATGGCCTTATTAGCGCATGTCCCTGGCAAGGCCTTTGCACTTCAGAGTCTTCACATAAAAGCGACTAACGCCCCCAGATATCTGCAACCTTCAGCGCCATCCTTCAGTACGCCCTTTGAGCACCAAAGAGGAATATACGAAGCTGCAAGTCAGCAAAGCCTCCTCGGCAAGAGAATGGCGGAGTTCCTCCGCCTTTCGAGTCACGGCCAGTCAACTCTATAAACTGTATCACGCTCACCAGAGGCGCATCTCTGGTGCTAGTGGCGGCGGCGACGCGCACGGGATTCAGCAGATAGACGTTCATCTCCAAGCATGACTCATGAGCTACCCTCATTGGCCCTGGCTACATGGCAGTAGGGTTTCAGGCCTTCAGCACAGAAATCTTTCGGGACGTAGGCCCACAAAATTCCGCTCTTGCCAAAGCCATTCGCGTACACATCCGTATAGAACTCGGGATCATCGATGGCTATTCACAGCTAAGGATTACCCTCCCGAACACCATGCGTACGGCTAAGCTGCATTTGGGGAATGGTCAGCACTTTATATCGGTTGCTAACCGATGGCTTCATCAGTGTGGAAGTTCAACTTGGATGCGTGACCTACGCGTGACACGTTGGTCGGACCGGAAACACTGCCAAACAACTGAGAACGCGCCTTGCCTCTCTCCCTCAACGACGACCGCGACTGATCATCTTGCTCTGCTCGACGAACCTCCTTGATCTTTGGGACTTCCTGGGAGAAGATACGCGAAGTTTGCCTCGTAACGGTCGGTCGTCGCGTTAGGTCAAACACAGACGCGTCGCACCCTTGCACGCCTTTCACCTCGGTTGCGGACGACGCAGCCCGCACAATGTGCCCGCCGCGACACACTGAGCATCGAGACGGCCACAAATGAAACATGTACTACTGCTTTCTTCGATGCGTCTTCCGCGAGCCATTTCGCCATATGCCTCGTTTCGCGACCTGGGCAAACTGGCGGTCGCTTCTCGCACAGGATGGGCTTTTATGCGCTTGATAAATGATCTATAATACAATTGAAGTACTCGCAGGCGTCTACAACAACTCCGTCAACCGCGCGCGCACCCGCTTCTCCGCCTGGCCCATATCGCTCTCCTCCGCGTCCTTGTACAGCTTGTTCAGCGGATTCGACTCGTCGTCCTTCTCCAACGCGTCCTCGATCTGCGCGAACTCCTTGCAGAACTTCCCGTTCAGCACCTGGTTGTACAGGATGTCCTTGAAGTGCGCGCGCGCGGCGCTGCCGTCGAGCTTTGCCGCGCCGTTCAGCTGGCCGTACTGCGAGACGGAAGAGTGGTGCTTGAGCTGCAGCACGAAGCCGTCCTCGGCCGCGCGCTCGAAGATCTCGGCGGGCTCCTTCGACATCCACATCTCGTAGCAGAGGGCTTCGTCGGAGCAGCCGGCCTCCTTCAAGACGTTGAACGCCTCGCGGAAGAGCATGATGATGTTCGGCCACAAGCCCTGCTCTGGGAGGAAGTCAGCGGGACGTTCTGGACGAATATCTGGCGCTACGCACCAGCAAACAAGTCCATCGCAGTCTCCTCGTACACCGATGACGAGATTGCGCCGGCCTTGGTCGCGCCAATCGCCCGCGACAATGCGAGGGCGACTGACAGGCCCTTGCCAGTCCCGTCCTGCTCGACCGATACGAAGCACGGGAAGCCACGGCCCTTCTGGTACAGCGAACGCACTGACGAGCCGATCATGCGGGGCGCCACCATGACGACGTTCTGTGTCGGCTTGAACTCGAGCAGCTTGAAGAAGACGTTGTACCCGCTCGCGACGACGATCGTGGCATCGGCCTTCAACTTGGGCGCGAACTGGCCGTTGAAGACGCGCGGCTGGACCTGGTCGGGGATCAGGACGAAGAGGACTGGGGATACCATCAGCTGTTTGCTCGCGAGCCACGAATGAGTACTACTCACTGTCTGCGACCTCTGCTGCCTTCCCGAAGTCGTGCTCGACGTGGAAGCCCTTCGATTTCGCGTCCTCCGCGTAGTGGTCCTCCCGGTTCGCGACAAGGATAGAGTCGTTGGGGATGCCGCTATCGCGCAAGTTCTGCGCCTGCGCCGCACCCTGGTTGCCGAAACCAAGGAAGACGATCTTCTTGCCCTCAAGCACAGAGAGATCGGCGTCGGCGTCGTAGTAGCTGCAAGCTCAAGTCAGTATGGCCTTCGCTGCACCCCTTTAACTCCTCGTACATCTTAGCGGAACCCATTGTGTCCGTAGGGAGGCTAGCGTGTGGTATCTGTGGACCGGGTATGGGGAAGCAGAGACTGAATGTGGGGATCCCCGCCCCTCTGTGCTCTTATAACCGTGCGCCCCCTCCGCCTCACATCGGGGCCCCGCGGGGTGCCGACAGATCGCCCGGCGCGCAGGCGCCGCCCTTCACCTGCCTTCTTGCTCCTCTGAACGAGGTCAGGCGGACGGCCGGACCGGACTTCCCGCCCATTGTTCCCGCTACGCAGTCCCAAGTGCCCCCACATCGCGGCTCTATCGCCCCGTAGATCCGCGGCGATGGGTCATGGGGTGCGCGTTCGTATGTTCGGCGGGACCGACAGCGACATCGGGAGGGTGCTTAAGCGCCATCGACATCCCACGACACGGAGGACGTGGCTTGTGTTTCCCCTATCGCCATCGCTATGTCTGTCTCTCTCGCTGCGAACAAGATTGTGTGTATCACCGGCGCGTCGCGCGGGATAGGTCGAGGCTGGTGAGTGCAGTGTAGCCTGCAACATATCCTCTCGCTGATCCATCACTTTCATTCCCGATCGCGCCACCTCACTGTACTCACACTTCACGCCCTCCCTCCCCTGACCCAACCTCCCTCCGTGCGCCGGACTATTCTATTTGCACGCCTAGCGCGCTAGCCTTCGCCCAGCACGGCGCCAAAGGCTTCATCTTGCACTACCTCGGCGACAAGGCCACAGAGGAAGAGGTTCAAAGCCTCAAGAAGGAAATCGAGTCGTCAGAGGGCAAACGATGTGTAACGGTCCCAGGAGATATTTCCGACCCTGCGACGTCGGCGAAGGTGAGCCAGCGCGCTTCTCACATATATCAGTCCCTTCACGATCCTGTATTATCATCGTCTGGCTCATGACGCTGACCAACATGCCAGGTTGTTGAAGAGGGCGTGAAGGCGTTTGGCCGGATCGACGCACTCGTCTCGAATGCAGGCATCTGCCCATTCGCCGAGTTCTTGACGATGCCCGTCGAGACGTATGCTCGTACTCGGGCAGTGAACCTTGACGGGTCCTTCTTCATCACACAAGGTGAATATTTTGGTGTACACTCATCGTTCCTCACTAACATAATCAACCACAGCCGTCGCAAAGCAAATGAAGGAGCAGGTGCCACAAGGCGGCACTATCGTCGGCGTCTCTTCTATCTCAGCGTTCGTGGGCGGGGAATATCAAGTGTAAGCGTTATCCAGTCGCCATCTTCTGGATACTGAACACGCGTCAGCCATTACACGCCTACCAAAGCAGCAATCCTGTCCTTGATGCATAGCTCTGCCGTTGCGCTCGGGAAGTACAACATCAGATGCAACGCCGTCCTGCCGGGTACAATCATGACGGACATCAACAAGGAGGATCTCTCGGACAAGGCAAAGTACGAGGGCATGGTGAAGCGGACTGCGTTAGGGCGGTTGGGAGGTGAGTGCTACTTGCTCAACCCTGTCAAACCATTTGCTGACAGGCTCTATAGCGCCCGACGATATCGCAGGACCGGTCGTCTTCCTGTCGAGCGACCTTGCAAAGTATATTACGGGGGCGCCTTTGCTGGTGGACGGTGGGCTTCTAGTGAATCTGCAGTGATTGTGAACCAAGTCTCAATATATCTGTAATGTATGAGTACGTCTTGCTTCAGCACATTGTCGTGGACACAGGATAGCGGCCGTCTTCGGACTAAGGAAACTCAGAGGCTTGCAAGCCCTGCGTTGGAGGCTACTGCTAGCGGGCCGCCCGGTCCGGCCATGGTTAGACCCCGCCCGGACCGATGATGTGATGAACGAGCTGAAGCTGATAAGCTGCTTAGCAGTGCCAACCATGAACACTCTACTAACAATCCCTGTCGAGCTCGCGCACCACGCCCTCACATACTGCCCAGCATGGGACATCGTTTCCTTCGCTCTCACCAGCCGCCTTGCGCACGCCATCGCGCTCGAGTCGACGAACCAGTCCTTCTGGCGCGACGTCTTCCTCACCTCCCATTTCGATGATCCCCGCGACGCTTGGCGGCTCCCCGAAGGCACAAATTCTGCTCTAGATGGCTATGACTGGCTTGGCGAGCTTCGCGCGCGCCTCTCGGCCGAGCTGCTGGCTGCCCGGCCGGACCGGATTGACGACCCCGCCGCGTACGAGGGGATGTTGGCCGCGCTCGTCCGCGCCGCCAGAGAAATACCTCCTCTGCGTGAGGGGCAGCCAGAGTCACGCAATGTGGAATGGCTGGAACACCTGCTGAAATATCCAGGACTACTAAATGACGATGTCTCGCGACTCTCCATCGAGGGACAACGTCTACATGGGCTCCTGCATGTGTTTACCGGACATCAGTACGACGAAAGCACGGCTGCGAACTCCTTGCGCTACCGCAGGAATGCCAGTCGAGCGTATACGTATGACATGCGCAAGTATTCTCGCGCAAATACGTGGTCGCCCCTCCTGCTGACCGGGGAGGTCGACTGGCTTCACCTCGACCATCTGGCCAACGTGATAATCGGAAACATACGCGACGTGCCTTTTCTCGTAGACGACCAGCTACCGCCATTTGGGCTTGAACATACGCGAGCTTATTCTGCCCCAGGGCAATATCCTGCTCGAGACTGGGCAGGTGTAGAGGGCACATGGAGGCGCTATGTGTGCTTCATGGACTACAGGTTCGTCTCCAATATTCTGATCTTGGCAAGGAAAACCCTGATCAAGATACGTCCAGAGACCTAGCAGGTTAGTAACCAATTACACTACTTTCCTACGCCCATTCACCATGGACGCCTTCTTTGTAGTGTTTAACGTGAGTATAAAGTTTTACAAGGTTGACCACCTACTCATTCCGTAGATGCAGGCACCCCTGCACGCCGAAGGCGCCCGCGATCTCTCCTTCTTCGACAGGCCCGCCTTTCGCGAAGCTGTCCGCCTCCTCTCCGTCGATCTCCAAGTCATCGACCGCGAGGCAATTGAAGCACCCCTTCCCGAATTTATCGGCGTCTACGACGACCCGCCAGCCGACTTCCCCTACCCGCCAATCTTCTTCAACGGCGTGTCGGAGACCGCAGATGGAGGGCACTTGCATCTCGAGGGGTGTGTGATGATGGGTATCGATGGGTCGGTGCGGTGGTATTTTGTGAGTAGCGGACATTTCGTTGGTTGTGCTGGTCAACGGCCCCCCTCTTCCCCTACTTCGTACTGTACCGGTTCTGATCCCCCGCATGTGTCAGGCTGAGACATTCCAGCAGGTATCCTCGATAGGTGGGGAGCTTCAGTGGAGGTCCGTCGCATCTGTTCTTACGCGCACATTCGCTTTTTCACAGGCGGCCAATTCAGCTCGCGCGGCGTGCAGGTGGGCGGCGTGGGGAGCGCGACCGGGGTGGTCGGGATTTGGACGACGACGACGCATGAAGTCGGTGAGTCTACTTTGATTTGTCCACCGAAGGTGGCCGCAAATGGCGCGAATTGCCACAAATGATCGTGAGATCGCAGGACACTAACCGAATTTCTCACAGGTGACCCCGCGGGCCCATACTGGCAATGGAAGGTGCCCAATGACGACCCGACGTACGCACCCCTGCTCGATAGGGTGTGAGGGACTCCTGGAGGAAAAGAACGTGTATGGATGATCTGAACCCTGTAGCTACAATGTCCCCGGACGAAATATGTATACTTTACGCGGAATTCCTTCTCAAAAGTCGAACGCATCACTATGCCATCCTCGCCTCTTGCCATCGACTCTCTTCCGAGCATCCTTCCGCTTCCCAGAGCGCTCGAGCTCTTCCCTTACCTCCCTCGCGCTGCGAACCGCCTCCCTTGTACTCGCCGCTGCCTTCTCTACAGCCGAGCGCGTATCCTCAGCAACCTCCTTCACCACCTCTCCCACTCCTCCACCATCGTCAACCGCATCATGCGGCCCTGCTTTGCCAGGGAATAGCTGTGGCGCGCCGCCGATAGCGATGATAGTTTCTTCGCCCTCCTCCTCTTCTGAGTCGACCTCCGAGTCCTCCTCGTGCGCCGGTTTTGTCATCGTAGTATGGATCACGCCAGCGACCGTGACATCAGTGTTCGACTCCTGCACCACGTCCGGATCTGGCGGCGCGCTCTGGAACAATGTTGACAGATGTTGCAGGAGCGATGCGAGGTAGTCTTGGACATCCGGCTCCTCTCTTTCGTCTGCCGTGCCCCTTTTCGCATCCCTCGCATCCCTCCTCGCCTCGCCCAACACTCTCGCCACCCCCTCCAGCCCCTCCCGTATCTTCCCCTCCAGCACGCTCGCCAACACGACCGACAGTGTCGGCCCGGACAGCGGCTGCAGCAGGAGCTTGTTGAGCAACCAGTGCTTGCTGCAATCGATGGTGAGGGCGAGGCCGGAGAGCCGGACGCGGACTTCGAGGACGGTGAAGGCGGGGGCGGGGGTGTCGTGACGGTCTTTGAGGGCGACGTCGGCGGTGGCGTCAGTGTGATTGGGTGTGTCATGGCCATTCTCCGGGAAATTGAGGTCGATGCCGATCTCCAGGCCGCCACTGCCTTCTGGCGCGCCGATGTCCACGCTAAGCAACCCCTCGTCCTCGTACGACATCCAGCCCTTGTACTTCGCGTAGTACCCTACGTCATGCGCCGAGAGTCGGATGCCATCGACGTGAACGCGCGTCCGTGTGCGCGTCGTGACCACATTCTCTGAGGACTCTCCTGCCAAATCGACGTAAAGTTCGGAAAGGTTTTGAACTGAGAAATGGTCCGGCGTCAACGACGAGGTGACAGTGAGCGGTGTCGAAGTGAGCAACAACGAATCCAGCGCAATATCCAGCGTCCGGTCTTGGTACTCCACACGCGGCATGATTGGCAGCGAGCGCAGGGATCGCAGAATCCTTGGAAGGAGATACCCAAGCACGTCCTGCACAAATTCTCGTCTCCACCGACTCCTTGCACCCATCGTATCCGCGCCCAACTGCCTGACGTCGGCGTCCAGCGCACGGATCGAGTTGACTAGTCGCTTATTTGCTAGGTCGTCCTGAACGAGGCGGAGGTAGATCCTCAGCTCGTCGACCAACAACCGAAAATCCACCGCCAATTTATCCTCCGAATCCGATCTGAGCAGCCTCCGACTGGTATCGTACAGACTGCCAAACGCCTGCATGCCCGTGCTCGAGTTGGCGTACGTGGGGTCCGCGAGGGCGTAGTCGCACCACTCGCCCGCGGCGGCGAAGAGCGTACGGATCTCGTAGCCCACTTCCGCAGGGGAGAAGAGGAGGTCGTCGAGGAATTGGGCGAAGAGGTGGAGGAGGTTCGATAGAGGATGTCCGGAGGCGAGGCGTTCGGCGAGGATGCGAAGGTCGCGCAGAAAGCGTCTGGCTGGGGCGGTGAGGTAGAATAGGCGGCCTTTTGGTAGGTCGTTTGGGGAGGCGTGCGATATGATGTCGGCTGTTTTGCGAGTTATGGAGACGTATTTGCGAATGACTTCGAGTAGCGTCCGAAGGGCTTGAGTGTATCGCGGATCCCTGTGAGCGGAGGCGAAGATCTGCCGATAAGAGGAATGAATTACAAGGTTCCCTATATACGTAGTTGGATATCCTCTTACCAGCTGCACACGATCATAGGCCACCGTGCGCGGGTCGCGCGACGGAGGTATACCATTTATGCGCGACCCGTTGCCTGCGGCGACATCCCGGACGTCGTCGTAGATCTCCTTCGCCTTTCCTTTGATATCTTCAACGGAGATATCCGTCGTTTGCGCAGCTCGCTCTACATCTTCAGCAGCGACTTGTACTTCCAACGCGACGTCGGCGACCTCACCGGCCGTGTATGAGATGTAGTCCCGGGCAAGCTCGAGTATGTCTTTCAAAATAGAGCGGAATGTCGAGGACGTGAGGACCAGCCGCAAAATGGTCTGAATAGATTCGACAATGCTTGTGGCATCCTGAGATAACTCCGGTGTCGATGGGATGTCTGCGGCTGCGAAAAGATTAAGTACGCGTTCAAACAACGCAACTAAGTCTCACATACACTTCTCTCCAGCCTGAAAAGTACCATCCTGGACACGAGCTAGGTATTCTTGGTTGAGCTCAATGGGCGTGGTGTTGTGCAGTTTCCTGTATTGAAAGACAAGGTCTTGCAGGACATCGTCACCTGCCTTTGTCAGCCTCAACTTTCATAGGCATAGCTGATTGTATACCGTTCTTGTCGAGCCCGAATTGCTTCAATGCTTGCAGGACGTCGTGCGCGTCTTGCACAACCTGTCGACCATGCCGACTGATGGGACCGCTGCCTTGATTCCTGCCGTCGACGTCGAAGACATTTGAGCGAAGTAGACGGAAGAGCAGAGGATCAATCTGGGCTTGAGATGGTAGCTTTCCTACTTGAAAGGCACCAAGCGCGTCCGCGAGCCTCTCGATATCTGAACGAGGCGGAGGAAGTGCGCTCTGCTTTCCCTTGGACAGCAGGGGTTCGCGCTCGCCCGTCTTGTCCCTTCGCCCACAGCAGGAGCTGCATATACCCATCGTGACGGTAAGAGGACAAGGTGAGTCTATTTGAGCCCATGGCAGCCAGGACGGTGGCGTAAAGCAGAGGTCGGCTACAGACGACGTCATGCGCGCGCGTCACAGCGACGCGGCCATGTGACCACGGCAGCATTTTCATCGGCTCCGGCGCGGCCGGCAGGTGCCGCGTCGTGGCTTGAACCGGACAGTCAAGTCGAACCAGCACATGACGGCCAGCCATGCCCAAGGTTGCCACCCAAAAGTACTATGCAGTCTTGAATGGTCGCCGAGGGCCGAGGATATATCATACTATCGATGAGGTGCGTGTGAGCCCGGGGCGCCTTCGTAGCTTCCTCCCCTGACTGATTGACACCTCTCATTTGGTCTAGTATCGGGAAGCGGTCAGTAGACAGCGCTGATAATCTGATTGTACTTGACCATGACCATGCACTTTCAGCTCGACGGACTCAGCGGTGCGGTTGGCAAGAAGTTCTACTCGCTTGAGAAGGCGGAAGAATGGCTGCGGAACCCCGATTCAGGTCGAAAGAAGAGCAAGAAGAACAGTATGTTTTTGCACGTCTAGAGATATGTTGCCACTTACATGACCGCAGAGAGCCGTCGTCGGTACCCCGACTCATCTACTTTGTGGACGGAGTTCGACGACGACCCAAAGCCTGGATCATCAAAGGCTGATGCGGCGGTGCAGGTCATCACCGCTGACGCCTGCGTGCAGACTGACGAGCCTTTCGAATATGACGATCCTCCTGTGCGCATTCAGGGATCACCGCCTCCCCTGCCAACACCCAGAGGGAGCCCAGAAAGGGAATACCCAACGCCTGCAGCGTCCGTGCCGCCAGAGCTCGTCAATGCCAGGCCTGATGAAGTCGCTGCGGCAAAACTTCCTGCTGTTTCGAATGACATTGAACTGTCGCCGGAACAGCGCTTGGTTCTGGACATGGTCAAGACAGGCAAGAATGTCTTCTTCACGGGTCCTGCCGGTGGGTGACTATTGTCGCGGTGGATGTTCGCCGCTTACAAGCCCCTGATAGGTACTGGAAAATCAGTCCTTTTGCGAGAAATCATCAAAGTCTTCAAAGATCGTAAATTGGAGATGATTCGACAAGGGGCGGACAAGAACGATCCCATCGAGGTCGAAATTACTGCCCCAACAGGTACGTGCGTTCTGGAGCTGTTTTACCTGCTTTTTGACGGTAAACATCGTAGGCATTGCTTCGGTCAATGTCGGTGGACGCACAATTTACTCGTGGGCTGGAATAGGACTGGGCAACGAGCCGGCGAAGAAGCTTGTGGCAAAGATATGCAACTCTATGGTACTCAAGAGTCGGTGGACGAGCTGTGCCACCCTCGTCATCGATGAGAGTAAGCCTCGTTTTGGTCTTTTGAGGCAGTACTAACGTACTGACATTTTGCGCCGTAGTTTCCATGCTCGATGGCCATCTCTTTGACAAGCTGGTCAGATTCGCTTGCTTTTCCTCTGTGAAAAGGCGACTGATAGGCAACCCACGAACAGGAGTATATTGGCAGAAAAGTACGGCGTGATGGAAGGCCTTTTGGTGGAATACAGGTAGGTCAAGTACTTGTGACCATTAAAGTTACTCATGCCTTCGCTAGCTCGTCATCTCGGGAGACTTCTTCCAGCTTCCACCCGTCCCCAACAAGAGCCACAATTATCATATGCCCCCGATATTCGCATTCGAAGCCCAATCGTGGTCCAGGTGCATTGGCAAGCCCGTCCTCTTGACCAAGGTTTTCCGTCAAAGGGACAATGGTAGGAGCAGTCTTCTCTGAATTTGGCTGGAACTCACGAACGCCCACAGAGTTCATTGATATCTTGTCCGCCATGAGACACGGCGAGCTCGAGCAGTGGCATGTCGACAAGTTGACTAGCTTGTCGCGTCCTTTGAAATATGATGATGGCATAGAGCCGACTTACATGTACGTGACCTTTATCACCTCCCAAACGCCTGCTCAACCTCAGTCCAGCTTCCCGCTCCGCGCCGAGGTCGAGTCCTGCAACAACGCCCGCCTCGCTGAACTCCAAGGGGCGACGCAGACATACAAGTCCGTGGACGCCGTCGGCTGGGACGCCTCCAACCAGCGTCTCACCGCCTCCAACGCCGAGCCCCTCCTCGAGCGCCTCATCGCCCCCGCGGACGTCTCCCTCAAAGTCGGCGCGCAGGTCATGCTCATCCAGAACGTCGTCCAGGGCCTCCTCGTCAACGGCTCCGTCGGCCGCGTCGAGGAGTTCTGCACCGTGCACGAGGCGATCGAGCGCGCCATCGCCGTCGCGCAGATCAAGATGCGCGACGGGCACCCCTACGGGTCCGCGGACCCCGACAGCAAGGGCGAGTACCATATTCGAAGAGAGCCGATTGGCGACATGCGGCCGATGAGCGAGGCGGTGTTTTCGAAGAATCAAAGGTTCCCGTTGGTGCGGTTTACGAATGGGAGCCAGCTGTTGTGCGCGCCGCTGATGTTTACGGTGGAGGGGATTATGGGGAATGTGGAGGTGTCGAGGATGCAGGTGCCGCTCATACTTGCTTGGGCGCTGTCGGTGCACAAGTCGCAGGGTCAGACCTTGCAGCGGGTCAAGGTCGACCTGGGGCGAACGTTCGAGAAGGGGCAGGGTGAGTGACGTCTACTTCCATGCTCAGGGCCGGTGTTGATTGCTCTGCACCATAGCTTACGTCGCCGTCTCGCGAGCAACGTCCATGGAAGGTCTCGAGATCGTGAACTTCCAGCCTTCGAAGTACGTTGTCGGTCCCTTCGCGTAACCCAGAAGCCATTACTCACAAAGTCGCAGGGTCCTGGCGCACCCTCGCGTCCAGGCGTGGCAGGCCTCCTGGGCTCCTCCGCTAAAGAAGGAGCTCAGCGTTGAGGACGAGATGGACATGGAGGATGCTATCGCCAGCTATCACGCGGACTGATCGTGTCTCCTTGCCCATATCGTGCCTACTGACACTGCTCGTGTTTACTGACACTGTCCGTATTTACTGACTTCACTGACTAACGCACACGCGACTACTCGCCCTGCGTCCTTCATCCCTCCACGCTCATAAACTAGAGCTTGCGCCCTATAATGTACGTTACATATACAGCCCACCGACTATCTGGACATGTAATACTATCGTGGAACGAAATTATATGGATATGGTAAAGCAACACGGTCGAGGCGAAGAGGAAAGGGAGTAATGTCAACGCAGGGAAGAGAGACTCATGACACCCAGAAAAAATTAGGCATGTGACAAACAGTCATACAACAGGATTCAAGGCGAACGAAGAAAGGGAAAATGTCAAGGAGCAGGCGTAAGTGATACTCAATTACTCGTCGTCACATCGTCATTGTCGTGGATCATGAGCGCGCGCCTCGTCGTACACCGAAGCAGAGGTGTCCGTCAGAGCAGACGTTGAAGCCGGAGACGGTGGTGTATCTTCGCCTGGGTGGGGTGGTGCGGCGCCAGGCGGTAAGGCGTATAGACCATGGGGCTGCGCTGGAGGCTGCGCCTGCGAGGTCGGAGAGCCGGACTTAGGCAGAGGTGACGGCGGCCTCGCTCCTGGCGGCAACGACGTAACCGACTGATTGCCAGATGGCCTCCGTGGTGGAACTGGAGGGGGTGGCATCTGGTCAAAGTGGTCCTTTGTTGGCGAGTTCTGGCCACGTGAGGACGGGTGGATGCTGTTCGCGGGACGTGGAGGAAGTTTGGGCGTGAAGTCGACCTCATGCCCGTGATGAGGCGACTGCGGCGGCACGGTAGCGACCTTTGTGCTCTTCGAACCGTAGTAGACTGGTGCTGGATCTGTCGCGGGCGTGGGCGGCAGCTGTGGTGAGTGCGGCTGACTCCCGGCGTTGCTACCTGCCACGCTGGTACCTGCGCTGCCGGTAGTGACGCTGATGCTGCCTTCATGACCGTCGAAGATGAGCGGCGCATGGACGATCATGTCCTCCATCAGGGTATCCTGAGAACAGTCAGTAAACGAACGACATTCGTGAAGGAAGGCTAGCAAATCACCTTCATCGTGCCGAGAGTCAACAGATCGCGTTCGCCGCCCTTGGGTATCTCTTCCTCGCCAAACACAACACCACCGAAGACGATCGCCAGATTCTTCGGGTCCATCTTGTTCTTATCGCTATGATTCGCGACCCTGTGTAGATGCTCGACGAGCGCCCTCAAGGTCGCTTGATGCACGGGAGGAAGTCGCCTAATCTTTGCCTTCAGGAGCATGAAGTTGTTCGCTCGGTGGTCATCTAGTCAAACGTCAGTACTTGCGACGATATGTTTGCAGTGAGTACTTACTGAGGTCTTCCGTGTGCTGTATACGATCTTGCAATTGGAACTTGAACAAGGGTTCAGGGAGCTCCCGCAAGTACAGCTAGTTGACAACGTCAGGCCGGGCTACAGGTCGTTTGAGGTCGAACGAACCTTGAGCAAAGAGGCGATCACGTAGACGTCGTCCCGTTGTGGGTCAAACCGGAAGGCCTGCTCATCCTTCTCGACCTCATGTTGCAGCTGAAAGACGCGTTAGCCAGCCGCGAGTTATGCGAAAACGTCCCACTGACCATGACAACGTTTGCGTGACGGCCTGACACCTATAGAAAAGTCAGCCAAAACATTCAGTTCTTCTCTCCAATAATTGCCTACCCGATAGATGCCCTCGGCCTCGAGTCCTCTCTTGTCTATTTCTTCAATACATAGCCTGACGATCCGGGGTATCTCCCCATCGCGGATGTTTTTGCCCGTTGCATAGTCGGTCAAGCTGATTCCGAAGATAAGGTCGCTGCAAACGCCCTGCAAGCCGTGCTCATAGTGGACTTGCTCCGGTGTGGCAGACGCAATGGCACGCGGAATGAAGCTAGTCATCCGCTGTACGTCCCTCTCTGGCGAGATCTTGTCGACCATTGGCTTCGCGTGTGTGGTAATCTGAGTTTCCGTCGTAGTAGTCGCACTGAAAAGGGTAAGTTGACGTCAAGGGCGGGTATAAGCATCCGCACATCAGGTTGTCCGTATAACGGGCCAGGACTAACTTGACTGTCGACGATGTGTCGGCGATAAACATCTCCAGACTCTGTAGCTGGTCAGTATGCATTACGCGAAGGAGGATACGACAGGACGAACTCTGTAGGCGCTCTCGAGCGTCTTGATCTTCCGGATACGGAGAGTTTCCAGCCAGTGCACGCCCTTGCGATATTCGTGGTCTAAGTCCGCGTTAGTCAAGTGCAGCAAGTCCGCGCATCGGACGCACCAGCTTCATCGGCCTCGCGCTTGAGGCGGACCATGCGCAGCGCATGACTCTCGCGTCCCCCTCGTTCATGGACAGAGCCGCTCTTGTCGAGCAGGCCCATCAGGGTGTTAAGCTGCCGTTTGCCCTGATGCGCAAGATCGGAGAAGGCGGTGCCGGAGGAGGGAGAGCGATTCCGGCTGCCTTGGCCGAGGGAGGTGCGCCGCTCAAGCGGGCGCAGCGGTTGAGGCGATGTCACTCTGACGCCGACGCCGGGGTTGGGCTTCGAGCCGGGAGGTGACCCTGACTGCGCTTGCTGTGGCGTGGGGGCGACTGGTTGTGCAGCTTGGTGCTTCAATTCCTGTGGGGAGGTAAGGAAAGGCTACACTGTGGTGATGGCGATAGACTCACCTCCGCCTCTGCGAATTTCTTGAGATATCGAGACTTGAGCTTTGGGAGGGTGCTGTCTGCATATTCGGCATACGCGTTGTTGGACTCCTTCAGATCCTCCTTGATGCGCTTGCGAGTCCGTTCCTGGGTCTCCTGCAGGGTTGTGAGCAATGTAATGATGGTCAACTTCGTTATTGCGCACCCTGAGGGCGGTGAGGGGTCCGAGCACATCTTTGTCGAGGGTATTCAGGAAGGCAGAGCGTGCTTGGGTCTCTGAAGACTTGACATCAGGAAGGATCTACAGGACGGTAGACACGATCGCGCACCTCGTTCAACATTATCGCGAATCTCGCCCCAGGCTGCTCTTGTTGTCGTCAGCTCTCCTCGATCGTCGAGGTATGTGTCAATGGCTTTGATATCGTGGTGCAGTTTCTGCAACTGCTGGCAACTAGACGCGTCGCGCTCAGACCGATGCTGCTGCGCATAGCGAGCAGCCCGCTTACTAGTTCTCTTCAATGCGCTTTCTAGAGGGACCGTCAGATCTGCCGTTGTCCGCACATGCATCTGCCGCACATACCTCTCGGAGAAGAAGCTGATGTATGAGGTTGTGAGGATCCGCAGATGGAAGTCGAACTGCGGGACTGGCCCGACGGCCGTGCGCGACGCCTCTGAGAGCGACGGGCGGGACGATGCTGGCTGAGACTCCATTGTTCTCACTTGGACAATGTCCGGCACGCGACAGTCAACATCAAGAAGTGAACGAAACGCGCGACGCGGAGATCCACACAAGCGCTGCCGTCACCAGGTCTCCCACGTGACGCCCATTGTTCAACTGCGCCACTCTCCCAAAGCGGCTGCCTTGAAACTCCCAACGCCAGACAAGGTAGAGTTAACAGCAGGAACTCCCATTCGGCATCGGACACCTCGTAATCGTAAGTACATGAGTCAACAGCCCCGCATAGGCGCGGCGCAAGAACAGTCGTAAACAGTGAGCATCGATATCCATAAAGATCCCTTCCACCGTCGTCGTCGTAGATCCATGATTTTTCGCGTTCTGTGGTTCTTTCAAGGCATGCAACCGCAGCAGGCTAGTCATCTCCGATGTGGAGAGCCGCCATTTCCTCGGCCGCTGCGAGGGCCGCGGCTGCAACCTCTTCCTCCGCTCCTTCGATCGACACCTCCGCTTCGACCACGTCTTCGTGGGTATGAACTTCCTCCACCACCTCTTCCGCCACGACCTGCGGTTCTTCTTCATGCTCCTCTTCTTCATCCCGGGCTATAACGGTCGAAATGTCAGCGGCTGGTGCGCGATTGCCAAAATACGAAGGGGCCCGGCCGCCTTGAAAGAGAATGCCCAAGAGGAACGAAGCAGCGTGGCCGGCCGACGGAAGGGGAGCGAGCGAAGGGATGGTAGTACACGGCCTCGATGGCCCCAAGTATAGATACAACAGCGATAGATAGAAAGAAGAGGAATGGGTGATAGATAGAGGGTGGAGCGCAGCGCGAGGACGAAGAGGCCACAAAGGGAGGCAAGGGCAGCAGTCACTCACGCGATGTCGCTTCGAAGGCATCGAATGAGCTCTGGAGTGACGCAAGCTGCTTCTTGATGGCACTGTCGAGCTGCGATAGGTGGTCCGTC
>JAMQCK010000260.1:0-33247 GCA_024196135.1 Pleurotus ostreatus/Saccharomyces cerevisiae fusant | reverse complement strand
CCTACAGTTCCTCTCGCCTCACCTCTCCTTCGCTGGAAAGCCTGCAGCCGCGCCTCGATAGCCGGCGGCCGGATGCCTTGCCCGCACGCTACGACAAGCGGCGGCGCGGGAGGGCAGATTTCGGCGTATTGTCAGATGACGAGGCTGACTTTATCGACTTCTTCATGGAGCCTCAGGATCAGGAGCTTGGGCGCACGCAGATTGCTAGGCGTGTAAAGGGCAGTAAAGCGCAACTCATGCGCGTCACGAAAGTCGACGGGCGCCTCCTTCTGGAACCTGTCCCTGACACTGTACCGGAGGACTTGACGGAAGAACTAGTCGAGGCTTACGCCCAAGAGGACACCGACGAGGAGCCAAACAGCAGCACCACAACGTCAAGAGAAGGAGAGAGCGACAATGCTGGGGAAGGGAGTGTAGGCACAAAAGACGAAGGCCTGGAGACGCCTGAGGCGTAGTCCGAACGATAGGATAAGTCGAACATGGGTAGCAGTTGTCTTCATCCGGTTGTATTGATAGCAAGGAATACGTCTAGTACTCTCCAGCACGCTTGGGAACGACGCCAGCCATGTCCACGGAGCCCACCGGGACAGAGTAAGCCGACGCGACGTCCATGATCCTGAGAACGAGGTAAGGTCAAGCATAGTGGTGTGCAGTGCGGACGCACATTGGTGTCCGGAAACGGTGCACGGATGGCTGGCGCGCGCTGTTGAAGACGAGCTTCGCTTCGGACGCAGCGTGGCGCTTGGCAAAGTTGGCCGCGTTCGCCTCCGTGACGTCCTCCTGCGAGGCCGCTGAGCTCTTCAGAACGCGTGTAAGGGTGTTCTGCTCAGTGTTCTCGGGACCGAACCAGAGCCATGCGCCAAAAGCCGCGAGCGAGAGGGCGATATTGCGGGAAGTAGAGGTGAAGACGGCTGTGGTCTATTAGCGGGGCGCGTCGGGGAACATGCGGGGTACGCACTGGCTTTCGGGTACTCGTTGGTGTCGGCCGCGCCGTGGTGGTGATGGTCGTGGTGGTGCGCGTCGGTGGCGAGCGTCCGGCGCGCGACGAGCGGGCGCGGGACAGCGCGGGCGAAGCGGGCGACGGACATGGTCGTCGGGGTCGAAAAGGAAGGTGGTTACGTAACGTGGCGTGTGCGATTTGCAAAGGCGGGATCGATGTGATGGCGCATTTTGCTGGGCACACCGCGCTCCTCGCCTCCACCGTCCACCGCCTTACATGCCTGCCGACGCCGCCCGCTGTGGCCCATACTTCGACCGTCCCAGATAGCACCCCCACTGAATGACCGACGCCCACGCCGCCGACACCGCCCAGGCGCCCTTCGAGGGCCCAGAAAAGCTCCTCGAGATCTGGTTTGCAGAGAGTCCCGACCATGTACCCGATGCTGCCGACCCGAAAGAGGGCGGCCGTACCGGGCTGCGCGTCGTAGACCGCGCTGTTTGGGAGGAAATGCTCGACATCGTCAAATGCAAGGTCCTCAGCGTTGTGGAAAGCGCTGAGCTAGATGCTTATCTGCTCAGGTGAGTTCCCCTTCCCTCGCATCCTACAGCTTTCGCTCATGCTATCTAGTGAATCATCCCTCTTCATCTCTCCTCACCGCCTCATCCTGAAGACTTGCGGTACGACGCTCAATCTGCTGGGACTGCCCCGCATTCTCGCCATCGCCCGCGAGCATGCGAACCTTCCCACCGTCCATCGCTGCTTCTACTCTCGCAAGTCATTCATGTTCCCTGAGCGTCAGGTCGGACCGCACCGTGACTGGAAGTACGAGGTCGAGTTCTTGGATGCCATCTTCGATAACGGCGCTGCATACACCGTCGGCAAGATGAATGGCGATCACTGGTTGCTCTACATGACCGGACCAGGTACTCCTCCTACTCCAAGCAAGGCTCGTCCCTCTGTCCCCCGCTCCCTGGACCTCAAGGAACGGACGGACACGACGATTGAGATCCTTATGAGCGACCTGTCGCCGGATGCGCGCGCGCCATTCCTCACGGTCCCCTCCGACCTCTCACCCTCGGAGCATGCTCAGGCGCTGTCGGACTCGATGGGTATCTCGACGATCTTCCCCGCAGGAGAGACGGTGCTGGATGCGTACTCTTTCACGCCATGCGGATACTCCTCCAACGCGCTCATCGGGCCGGACGGATACTTCACCATCCATGTCACCCCGGAGGCGGGCTGGTCGTACGCGAGCTTCGAGTGCAACGTTCCGGTGCCCGCGGCTCACAAGGGCCCTGCGGTGTCGGACGAGCGCCCGGACCTCAAGACGCTGATTCGCCGCGTTACACGGATCTTCCAACCAGGGAGGCTCAGCGTCACGCTGTTCGTATCAAGCGACGAAGATGGAGAGGATGATGAAGAGCTGAGCGCGGTTGAAGCGGCACAAAAGGCGTTCAAGGCAGCGTTGACGCTGCCTTGCGAGCCAGAGGTGAATGGTGTGGACGGAGAGCAGGCGGCAGCGAATGGGCACGTCGATGGGGCGGGCGGCGCTCAAAAGATGTGCTACCGGCGCACGGACAAGATCAACTACGAATTCGACGGCTACGAACTGGCGTTCGCGAGCTTCGAGCTCTGCTAACTGCAACATAATACATGACTACGACTATTTCTATCGGATATGTACACCTTGTAGACCTTCCCCGACGACCTGTATTGCTTGCTTGGTTGCTTTCTATTGATCAGTTATCGAGACTCGAACTTTGGAGGCGCAGTTGTGGGTCCACGTTCAAGCCCGGCCGAGGGCGGGCGGCAGGCATCCGCGCATGTGCCGAACGAAGTCGTCAGTTGTCCGCGGGCCGAGTGCAGGTAAATTGGCGCCGAGTACCGTCGTGCGAGCCACCACCATGTCGCGCCGCCTCCTCGCACGCATCCCGCTCTTCCGCACCATTGTCCCCCGCCTCGCAGCACCCATCCTGCCCACCGCACGTCCGGGGACAACACCACTCACCCAAACCTCCCGCACACGCCTCTCCCCCTTCGCCTCACCATCCTCTCGCCCGTTCTCCTCCAAGCCGCCCGATGAGCATGCACCCCTCCCACCCAACGCCTCCCTCTCCGCCCGCTTGAAGCACCTCATTAAAGCTTACGGTTGGTACGCCCTCGGCGTCTACCTCCTCCTCTCCGTCGCCGACTTTTCCGTCGCCTTCGCCGCCGTCAATGTCTTCGGCGCAGAGCGCGTCTCTGCGGTCGCCGGCACCCTAAAGGAGGCCGCCTTCTCCATGGTCTCCACCGCGCGCCCGCCAGAGCCGGGCAAGGACGAGCTGGACCCCGTGCAGTCGCGCAAGGGGAACGAGGGCCTGTACGCGATGATCGTGCTCGCGTACACGATCCACAAGACCCTCTTCCTGCCCGTCCGCGTGGGGCTGACGGCTGGTCTGACCCCCAAGCTGGTCAACTGGCTGCGCGCGCGTGGCTGGGCAGGTGGTGCGGGCACCCGGCGAGCTGCGTCGGAGATGCGCGAGCGGGCGACCGAAATGCGGGATCGAATTCGCAGACGATCGGGAGACAGTGACAGGGATTGAGCAGGCAGGCCTAGATGTCCACCATCGTGCGTTCCCTTTTCACTTCCTATCGTCCAGCTCACCGTTCCCCACAGAAAACGCCACCGCGCCTCGACGTCGCCGCCTCCGCCTCCCATCTGTCTCACAGGCAACATCGTCCTTCCCGTCCGCACCGTGTGCACTCTCAAGGATCGGCTCATGAGACTACTACATATACAGCTTGCTATCCAGTATCGTACACGGTGCACAGCGCGACCTCCCCTCATAATACAACTGCGCAGACAAGAAAGGTGGTGGGAGGGGGAACGACACGCTCAGGCCGCAGGCGCCTCGTTGTCTGCTCATTGTTGTCAATGCATATCCATTCGCTTCCGAGGTTCTGGTACACACCTTGCAAGATCCCCTCCTTCACCAGCTCGTCCGGCTTCGGACGGTGCTGCAGCGCATGCTCGAGCTTGTCCTACCCGACGTCATAAGCAAATGGCTTGCGCATAGGTACACCTCGACCGGACGCACCTCCAGCTGCGAGCGCTTCAGCTTCTCCATGCTCGCCACCAGCGCGGGTGCAACACCCTTGTCGTCTATGCACGCATAAGCGCGTCAGTATAGTTGGCCACGCGTATGCAATATGGGATGCGCGCGACGCACCCTTGAGGATGTTGCGGTCAACAAGCTCGCTACGGTCGGGCCGTTGGTTGAGCTGCTTCTCGAGGTGATCCTTCGTCTGACTGTCGATGGGCTGGGTTTCCGCGGCTGGGGCAGCTGGAAGTATCGTCGCAGTAGTCAAGGACATGGAAGGCGCGTCGTCAGAATAAAGCGCATATAGCGCATTTCAAAGATGCTCACCCATAGCTAGTTGATGTGCGATCGGTATACGGACGGTGTTGGGTCAGTGTTCGGTGGGGTGAGGGTAGCAGAAGATGGTCGTCGTTGTCAAGCGGTGGCAGATAGATCCGATAGGAGCCTCGAGGAGACCGCGCCTCGACAGCAGGCAACGAGCTCCATACTTCGTTCGACACGGTCACGAGGTCTGGCCCAGACTCGGGGTGGCGCGCGGACTCTTGAAGCCCGCATGAGTGGCTAGAAGGACTGCTAGAGTCGCAGAATAATCCATTCCGATGTAGGGAATATGAGGGTACGAAGTGTAGGCTAGTGTGGTCAATAGTCTGCGGTGCGACAACGAGCCCCAGGCGCGTGCCTCGGATGTCGTGAAGGTAGTAGCCACTAAGGGCATAGGTCCAGAGTAGAGTGTATACAGTGCATAGTAGAAGCCCAATCCCGAGTCCTGGGGTATTCGTCGAAGGAGAAGCATCCCCCAGGCCGCCGCAACATGGTTAAAGCCTGCATACCCCGACATTTTTGCGGTGAGAGCGCGCACGTAAACATGCGCTGTGTCTCTTCATGAGCTTCCACAAAGATAACGAAGGGAAGCTGCGCGCATACCTTCGACCCCGCATACGCCTTCCCCACATTTAGCTGAGCCAAAAATCGCTGCTGACGGCCGTTAGAGTGACCTTCGGAGGGACGTTCTCTTTCCCAGCAGCAATCTTCGCGGCCCGCGCAGCCTGCTTTGCCTTTCGCGTCTCCCGAACCTCGTCGAGGGCTTCGCGAACTTCCTTGATGTTCTCGCGTATACGCGCTACGTCTTCCTCGACATCGTTGTCGACATCCTCGAGCAGGGTAAGCAGAGCGATGATTTCCTTCGGCGTAGCGTAGAGATAGGTGGGAGCCGCAGGTCTCTTCTTAGATCGCCGAGAACCAGATGACGGGGTCGAGCGGCGGAGGGCAGGCACCTGCAGAGAGGGGCTATGGCGTGCGAGTGAGGAAGAATTGGACGATAGAGGGGCAGTGACGCTATCAGAAGAGCCGGAGAGGGGCACGGCAGGCAGCGCCTTCGCATCCACGTCTGTGACGAGGAGCTCTGGGACAGCTAACGGCAGCGTATGAGGAGAGCGCTTTCTGGCGGCAAGCGGGGAGGGCGCGCCAGAATGCGAATATAGGGCTTCCCCAGGCGAGGAAGTGGGGTATTGCTGGGCACTTGACGTCGAGAGTGGGTGGGCGGGCGTGGAAGCCAGTAAGCGGATAGAGCTTCGCGCTCGAGAAGTTGATGAGTCCTTTCGCGCGAGCTGAGCTTCGGCGTCCTCTCCTAGCAGTGCCTGTAGTTCGCGTAGGAATGGAGTCTGAGTAGGCGTGTCGGCCAGCAGAGGCGAGAACGTGAAGTCGAGCGAGAGGAAGGGTGTAGACGGAGCTGTGGCGGCCATGACTGAGATGGTCTTGCGTAATGCTGCCCTGGGCGTTGCGAATAAAAAGAGCGGGTCGACGAGAAGTAGAATATGGGCGCGAGGGACAGAGTTCAGAGAGCTGGGCCGGCGGGAGAAGAATGGCATTGATGGCGGAAGCAAAATACGCGTGGGCACCGGGATTTGCCGCGCCAGGCAAGGACGGCCAAATGACCATATCGGGTAGACAAGACGGTTGATTGCGTCCTTGATTGCTTGCCGAGCTGGGCGGCACAGACCCGCATCTCGCCCAACGCCTCAATATCCCACAAGCACCAATCATGCGCTCCCTGCGCGGCAGCCTATCAGACGGGACCGGAGTGTCTTCTGCGCTTTTTGCCGCGGTGGCCAAGGAGGACCGCTCGCCGAAGTACTTCGACCCCTCACCTGTCCGCGACCGTCGTGCACCTCTGGCTCGAACTCTCAGTCCTCTACCAATTCGTCTTTTTCTGGCTATTTGGCGGCGTCGCTCGTGATATACGCTGCGGTTACGTGTTTTCTTTCCTTCGTTCACCCCAATCGACCTCCTTCCTCCTCTGTCGATCGCTCGGCCCGTCTTCATTCCCTCACCCCGGGTCAGACTTGCGTGGGAGGTCCCGTAGCGTCGCGCTACTCACTGAACAGTGCAGCCTTTTATTGGCGGTGCGTACCCTATGCCTGCACTCTTCGCACAAGCTCCGTGATGTGTCGTGGGCTTGTTGACGCGTACCTTTTGCGACCGCGTGCAGATTAGCTAACAGGTCAATAGAAGGAACTTCTTCTCCCTCAGTACTACCAATGCCCGCCGTATGTCAACATGCAAGTATTACGCAAGGACGTAGATCTGCGCGATTAGGTTTCGGCGTCGAAGCAAATGGTGGGTGGATGGGGCTTCGGCAGTATCTTGTCCTTGCTCCTTTTTAACACTCCCTTGTCCACCCTCCTTTGACCTTTTTATCCCCTCCTCCCGCCCTTCTTAACTGCTGCTCATGCTCGTCTCGCTCCCAGCAGCCAGCTCCACCGAAAATGTCCATGCACTGGAGGAGGTAGAGGACTTCGACACCACTGACATGGGCGATCCAGAGGGTGGCACCTTCACATATCGAATTCTCCCCGAACCCATCCTATCCCACGAGCTAGCTCGCATGGCTCACGCTACCACCCTACCAAGCACCCACACAGACCACGTTACCTTCCAGCCCTGTTCGCCGCTCGAGCATGAGAACGAGGATCGGCTGGTGGCAGAAGATTGGGATATACCCGGTTACGGCTCGTGGATCTTCAACGCCGTCCTCGACGGTACGCAACCGCCGCCTACAACCCCCCAGTACGCTGACCAGGGTGCAGGGCACGTCAACAGCTTCACCGTCGACTATGTCACTCAAAATCTCCCGCGAATACTCCGTCGCGACTTGGGCAGTGCGCTGGCAGCGCTGAGGAATGACGCAGGACCGGACGCGCCGTATGACAGCGTAGTGCCGCGCGTGCTGCAGAAGACCATCGTCTACGTCGACGAGCAGATTTACTACGACCTCGTCGACGCGCTCCCTCTCAACTGGGAAACTGCCTCGCCCGAGGTCCTCGTCAACCACTTCGCCGCCGACACCCAAGCCTACCAGTGCGCCGCGCGCTGCCTCGGCGGTTGCACGGTCGTCCTCTCCCTTACCGACCCCGCTCGCCGCACTTCCTGGGTAGCTGCTCTCGGAGGTAAGGTCTGCCGCGTTTACCATACGAAGCAATGCACTCACGCACGCAGGTACGTCTGTGATCCCGCCCGCGACGTATGTCCATTAAGCGCCCGTATTTCGCCCCAGATAGCCATGCAGGTACCGAGCTTCGTTCTGCCCGTCGCGTAGATCGATATTCTCACACGTCTTGCGCAGCCGTCGTTCGCCGCTCGGGATCCACGATGACTGGCACGCACGTGAACAGGCTGCACAACGCGCGGTCAGAGGACGAAGTCGCGTATGTTCGCTCCTTGCACCCAACGGAGCCGGACATCATCACGGACGAGCGCGTCTTGGGTTACTTGGAGCCCACGAGAGGTGCGCGACTACTTCTAGCTCGCGGCCCATGCTTTACGAGTCCCCAGGCTTCGGCGACATGTGGCTAAAGCGCCCAAAGCTCGCCGCCCTCCTGATGAGTGTCAACCAGGAGTGGCTCTCCACCTCAAGTCTAGCGGAATACGGCGTACAGGTCCTCCACCCCCCATACATCCTGAACACGCCCGACGTACATACGATACGACTAGACGAGCCCAATGTCGACGAATACTTCCTCATCCTCGCATCGGACGGCCTCGGCGACTGCGACACTTACGTCGAACTAGAGCCGCCAGATCTAGCCGTCGTATGGGCCAACGTCCTACACGCGGAGCTCGCCAAAGAGCCGACGACGGAGATCAACTTCGCGCTTAGTCTGCTGCGCGCCGCACTCGGCGGCAGCGACGAGCGCCTGGTCTCGCGGAACATGACCGTCGAGATGGACGACCGGTGGATGGACGACACGACTATCATTGTACAACGTATCCAGAATCAGAATCGGAGCAGACAGTATAAGTAGATATAAACCAACATGCGCGGCACGGGCAGGGATCCTACTACACTTACGACCTACACATGACTATGTAACTGAGTAACTGACATTCCTGAACTTCGTCACGGTCTGCATGTTGCAAAGAGGGCACACGTCGCAGAAGAGCTGCGCCATCGGCCAGGAGATGCCTGCCTGTAAGGTGCGTTAGCGACGATTGCATTCTTCGGCGTGATGGACTCACAAATCCTAGTCTTTGCACCTCCATCAGCATGAGCGTCGTCGACCCATGCCCGCGATGCGCATACGCCAGAATATCGTAGATCTGCTCCTTGACAGGCAAGCGTTGGAAGACGGACAGCCAGTCCAGGCCCTCCAGATCCATCGGTGGCAGCGCTCTATACATCGCTGTGCCCGTCTGCCCGTCGACATGGCACTGGTAGATCAAGCGCAATCGCTCCAAGAGCTTTGGCGACCTTTGGAAGTGATCCTCCCGTGGGATCAACAACAACCCTGCGCGGTCAGAGCCCGACATGACATGGTGGAACTGCACCCATTCGCGCACGGGTTCCGGCAGGTCGTGCAGCCTGTTCTCCGCAAGGCAGTCCGCCGTGTCCGCGTACTCCTCCTGCCCCAGACAGACCGTGGTACGCAGCTCATCGATGACTTTGTCCAGGAACCGGTTCAGATGCTCGGTGAATGTGATGCGGTCCGGAAGCTCGACGGACGGGACGCGCGCGAGGCCAGCGATGATGACTTCGGGGAGCGCAACGAAGGCGGGGTTCATCCATGGGTGGATGTGCGCACCGGGGATGACTGGCCGGGGAACGGAGGACGGGATGTAAGTGTAGTTATGGCGCTTGAGACCAGTGACGGTGTTGGGTGCGCCGCCGCGCGCTTTCGGTGGCGCAGAGGGGTGGCCCGTGGGGGCGTCGCGGTAGTGAGAGGAGTATCGTCCAGACGTCACCGGGGCCGGCTGTGGTGTTTGAGCGGGCGCAGGGGTTGCAGATTTGTGCTGAGGCGCAGATGGGTACGGCGGAGGCGCCTTCGAGGTGGATGCCGATGGTTGCGTCAATATTGTCTTTTCCTCAGCCTCAGGATCGTCCTCGCCGCTAGCGTCCAAGTCGTCTGACCGTACACTGACTGTGCTGATTGGCGCGCTTTGGCCAGCTTCAGTCCCCGGCGGAGGATTCTTGCGCCCACCTATTGGCTATAAACTTGTGTTCCGCAGAAAGATACAAGGAGCTGGGTGGCACATACGCTTCCTGCCAGAGATATACTGGCATTCAATACCACTGTCTACGCATTGGTCGCAGGCGGGGAGAGTTCGATCACACTAGCGGGATGTGATGAGACGGAGACGAATATGTGACGTGACAACTTACCCTGATGTTCTCCCGCTTGCATGTCACGCATCGGGTGACACCTTTGTGCGCATGGGGCGGTATCGGAGTGTAAACACACGGGCTCCTTGCCGATACACAGGTGTAACACCCAGGAAGAGTCCTATCACACTACGCAAGAAAATAATCAATACCAGCTCGGACGGTTGTAGCAAAGACGCACCCTTGTATTGTTCTTTTTGCACATGTCGCATCGAACAAGTGATTTGACCACGTTCCCGTTCTGAGTAGTCAGTTGGGGAAGATTATAATGTCCATTCGTGGTCGCGGGCAGTTCTTGAGGCGGTGGTTGCGTCGTGTGCTGAGATTGTACGCCTGCCGGCGCAGACAGAACCGCGGGACCCGTAGGTTCAGGCTCCATATCGTGTTGGTGACACTGGTGGCGCGGCTATCCAAACAGTTGAACGCTGGAAAGCGTAGAGGCGAGCTGCACCAGAGAAAACCGCGAATATATAGTCAGCGAAAGGGGACTTTCCAGTTCGCCAAGGAGAAGATACAAGGAGCTGAAGGGGGTGATGGACGTTGAGAATAGGTCGGTGTTTACCTCTATTTGGGTTACATTGTGCTGATCCCATTGACCCGGCTGCGGGAAGCCCGATGGTTGTCAATTCCATACAGCGATACTTCTTTCACAGAAATGAAACGGCGGACCGATAATGCTGGGACCGAGAAAGACGTTGGCATAACGCAAGATCGGGATTATGACCAGGAAAGCACCCATAAGCGCCTATAGAGATCTATAGTTGCACGTGGAAAGGGACCAAATGCGTTCATCAACGCCGTGATCATATTGAACTGTGACATTCAACGGCGATGATAGGCTGCCGCACAGATCTAGCGTCAGATACAGTACACTCACAGGGCCTGCCCACCCTCCGACCTCAACAGCCCGAAGCAAGAAGCACAGTGGGGCCCGCCAATCTGCTCAAAGTGGCGACATGGCGCGCGACACACGTTCGAGTGCGGCCGACCGCTATCCCGTCTCGCTTCTGTCCCAAAACCCACTTCTCCCACATGCAAGCAACGTCGAGCACACTGCGATGTAACCTATCTCCTGCTGATCCTCTGCTACCTGCCTCATCCGCGGGGACCCGAGCGACGCCCGACGCATGTGGCCCATCGGGCTTCTCATGCGCCGCCCCTGCGATTCCGCTATTCGAGCTTCTGAGTTCTGACAGTTAGTATTCCGCGCGCGGGTCTATATAAGGACTTCACCGTGTAGCGGAGGCTCTTCACGTCCTCCCCGGTACGCCCACCATGCTGTCCTTCTCCTTCGCCGTCCTCGCTCTCCAAGCCTGTGCTGCTCTCGCGACCCCGACAAGTAGGGATGCTGCTGCATACATCGACCCCACCAAGGGCGGTGGCTCCATGCTGGACAACGGTATGCCTTTGGCTGGTCCTCTTGCAGTCTCGCTCAATGGGGACCTTCATCCCAGCCGGCGCTGGAAACGGAGGCGAGCCTCTGAACGTCATCGTCTCCGGCCTCAGCTCGCCCGACGTCCTCACCGACGATGGCATCGTGAACTATGCCAGGGCGATCGGCTTGTGAGCCTACAAGCGTCGATATTCCGCCTCGCCCTGACCTTGACTCCAGCTCTACGGAATGCTTCGGCCTTCACGGCGGAGGAGCTCAGAGCGCCAACCTCGGCGATGGGGTAGGAATTCCTGCATGGAAGTTACCGTAACGCTAACCTCGGTCCCCGCGAAGAACGGTTGGGTAAACCAAACCGTACGTCCTAGCTTCATAGAGACTTCTTCCACAAGTATAGCTCACCCTCCTCCCAGTTCGAAGTCCGCCAGGACTACGGCAGCTCCGGCGTAGGAACCTGCCTCGAGACCCTCATCGGAGGCAACCACTTCCGGTACGCTGGCTAAATCAGCCCAGCACCAGAAACCCATTCACCTCCCTCCGCAGCGTCTTCCGCCAGAACGGCACGCAGGCCAACACGGGCGCGCTCTTCCTTGCGGTGTCTCAGGAGGAGGTGCGTGTGGTCCCGCGTCGCTTGCCTCTACTATCATTTTGCCGATGCAATGTGCTATCGCGTCTCGATGATGATTACTCTGCTGTTCACATCACTCTACCTCACTCTATGAACTTCTACTCCCTTCCTTTTCCTTTACATCCTATTCGAATCTGCTCCCTCCAACTTACTGACATCGCGCCTAATTAGGACCTCTCCCACCATCACACCATTTCCCCCGACGGCTACAACGTCGGCCGTGACAAGCTCGTCGCAGCCGCTGTTGGGGACACGTCCTTCAACGACGTCTCGTACACCACCACGGCGGAGAATGTCACGGGCTTGCTGCCTACGGGAGCGGACGGGTGAGTATTGATCTTGTTTCTCAATCTACCAGTTTTGGTGGTTTCACAGTTCGTCATGCTCATCTCAATCCCAGCATTAACCACGGTATCGCGCTCGACGGCATCGTCACCGTGCTCACCATTGAGATCACCAGCTAGGTGGCGAGATGGTCTGCTCTCTCTCTTTAGCTCTTTCGTTGCTATTCGTATATCGTTATTATCGCATTCCTTCTCATGCAAGCAGTCCTTATGACCTTCTCTCTCTTTACGACCAGTTGTACTTCCCTTTTCATGACATATACCAGAGCTTTTAGCGAGCGTCGGCCCAGCGCATCGTGAAGACATCCAACGCTCAGACTTCATGAAGACATCCAGCACCTCTGGATTAAAAGGAGCCTGCGCTCCCAACGTCAATAAGATATATGGTATATTATAACGGGGTTAAGCCGACCAACGGTGAAGTGAGTGACCAATGTAGAACGGAGAACAAGGATAGATACTGTCAGTGTAAACGAGACCGTAGTCTAAGATACAGCAAGCGAATACCATGTCAAGCCTCAACAAGCGCCTGCCTCCTCGACAAGCGCCTGCCTCCCGACACGTGCCCACCACCTTCTGGGGGGTATCCCAACGAGCGGCTACCGCGCCTACTGCTTCTTGATGCCCACGCACACATTCAGCCAACCGTCCGCTCCTGCCATGCATGCGCTCAACCAGGCGACCTCGGCTTCCATGGGTACGATGACGCCCTGTATTATGGGATACGCCAAATCATGCACAGGTGGTGGCTGTGGCCGCGGATTAGTGCGCGAGGGTGGTGGTGGCGGCGGTCGTGGCGGGAATAGCAAGGGTAATCTTGTCGACAGGAAGTCGGCCAGGGTTTGGGGGTTTCCTGGGGATGCGTAAGCGAGGTTATGACTAGGGTTGCGATGGCACATACCATCCTCTAGCATCGGGGGGACAAGGTCCTGTATGACAGGGCCGTCGGGGAGGTATATCCTTGCGGGTACACTCCGCACATTATACGCGCCCTCCTTGTCCGAGGGACCTGCCGGATCCGCAGATGGCGGCCGGTTCACCATAGACGCCGATGAAGGCGGCGGCGCATTCGGTGACTGAGGCCGCCCCTGCATCGACGTCGAGGGGGTCACCTTCGCCGCGACCTTCCAAAAGTCATCGAAGTTGTCTGCTCTGCACGTCAGCAGTAAGTCTCGCAACGAGCACGTCACACACGTTCTCGGATGCCCTCCCAGATACCATCCTGCTCGGCCTTCCGGAGCCCCGTCATTCGCTTGGTGTTGCCCCATCTGATGAAGTCAGCCTCCTTGAGCTGACCCATGTACGCCTGCTTGCACGCCTCGACGCTTGGCTGGAGGAGCAATTTATCGGTCGGTGGGGACGCGAGGTGGAGGATTAAGCGCAGGGGGACGGTAGGAGGTGATGCGGACGTGGAGGGGCGGATGGAGGTGGAGATGGTGAAGTTGTCGTATATCAGGCCGATAGGCCAGTGCCTGCACGTAGCAGTGAGAGATGATTTAGGGAACAGGGACGCGCAACACACCATTTCAAGGACGTGCCGTACTCGCCCTCGAACCACCACTCCTCGTCCTTGAGTTCCTGCGCGGCGGTCTCGTCAAAGACGACATCCATGAGAAAGCGCTTAATCTCAGGCATGAGGAGGGGCAGGTACGTGACGCGCGGCGCCTGGACATAGTAACACTCGAGCCCGCGATCAGAGTTGGCGGGGAGCTCCTTCGAATCGACGCGGATCTCGAGCGGGACGGTGCCCTCCCACGTGAGCCTGCGGAAGAGGGTGGTGTGGTAGTCGGCGACGCGGTCCTTGGTCGAGAACGTCGCGCCCGCCGCCGGCGAGTGGTGGTGGCGAGTCGTCCCGTACGTCGACATGGGTGATGGCGGCAAGGCGGGAGCGCAGGCCAGGCGATCACGTGGCTGCGCGCCATCAACAAAACGAACGCGAGGTGCGCGCGCGGTCGCCCACTTGCCTCCCTCCGCCATCGTGCGCGCCTTCTTGGTTCCATGAGCTCCCTCAACCGCCGTCCGCTCCTCGCCCGCAACCAGGGTCATGTCAACCAGCCGGCGACACGGACCGCGGCGGGTTCGTACAAGCGCCCACCCTCTCCTGGCCTCCGTCGCGACATCGCCGTCAAGCGCCTCAAGACCGCCCCAGCTGTGCCCACGCTCGAGAAGCCCAAGCCAGCTGCAGACACAGATAGGGAGCGGAGGAAGATCGCCCGCCAGGAAGAGTGGCAGCAGAAGTGGCTGAACCACTTCCCCACTCTCCACTTCTTCTTTGACGACCGAGTCGACCACAAGTTAGTCGAAGCCGCTACCTCCAAGCTGAGGGACCTCCATGGGGTACTTTCTCCTCAGCTCTCTACTGATAGCTCTGATCAACATATCGCGAACAGAATACCCTCGACTTTCTCGACCTGCAAGAGATGACGCATCTGATCACCACCGAGGAGCGAGCCGATGCCGCCAACACCCTCATCAAGCACGAGGAGTACAAGGAGAACGGTGCCCTCAAGCTGCTCAAGCGCCTCCCCAAGTGAGTCGCATATTCCCTCCCATCATACCCGGCGCTAACCCGTACTTAGGCCCTTCAAGTCCAACGACGACATCATCCTCCGTGCCCTCCGCTTTCGCAAGAAGGCCCCTGTCCGCGTCTGGAGCATCAAGAAGCTTGAGAAGATGCTCGCCGGCTTGTTCGACGGCGACTCCTCCCAGACCAACGACGCCCCTGCACCCCGTCGCGAGCGCGATCTTGCCCTCCTTCTCCGCAACGAGCGCATACATGGCACCTATGAGCGCGACCCGACGCAGAAGCGGCACGACTATCGCTACTTCTCCAAGGGCAGCCACTTCTTACTCGTCGAGGACATACGCGAAGAGCTCGCGACCGTCATCGCGCACGAGTACGTGATGCCGAAGGGGAAGACGGTGCCGCCGTGGCCGGTCGCGCACTGCGATCCTCGCGCGCGCGGTCCGTTCGTAGCGTACGACGAAAAGGAAAAGAGACGGCACAAGAAGGCGATGCAGGAGGACGAGGCGGAGCGCGAGGATGCGGCGATCGTGCAGCGTCGGTTGTTGCAGGCGCAGAGGCATGTCTGGGCGCAGAATGATGTCTCGCGCTTGGGGAACCGTGCGGGTGACCTCCGTCGCACGGTGTCGTTGAGTAACATGCGCCGGCGAGAGGAGGAGTTGGAAGAAGATACGACCACTGTCGACCTCGACGATTCACAATACCAAGCATACCCCCATGGCTCCGGCTACATGGCGTCAGGACAATATATGGCCGCTTCCGGCAACAGTATGGCTATTACCTCGACCGCGGGAACAACGACTTCTATGGCGAACGCTGTTCGCAACCTATCTCTTCCAGCATCATTGCAGGGACGCATCGACAACCAAATTGTCACTTCACGCAAAGCTGGCGACTCTGCGCAGATCGGCGACATGGGACCACCAGACCGTATGCCTATGCTCAAGAAATCCAAGAGCACGAACACGATGCGTCAAGCCAAGCGTGCCGAGGGCATGAAGCCCGGGTATTGCGAGGCATGCCGCAAGAAGTTCGAACATTTTGAGGACGTGAGTCTCATCACTATGGTGTCGGGGACCCTGACTGACGACTTCTTGTAGCACGTTAAGACGCGCGCGCACCGCAAATTCGCAGAGAACCCCACCAACTATGTCGCGCTTGACGACGTGCTCAGCCGCGTCAGACGCCGCACAGTATACGAAGTCGAGGAAGAGGAGCGCATGTGGGAAGCCCGGCGCGCGGAGAAGATACGGCAGGCGGCGCTGGCTCGTCATCGCGCTGTGCGCCCTCCTATGCACGTTGGGGACACCGTTGATCTCAGTGATTACTAGAGCAGCAGTCACTAGACTTCTGCCTGCCCCTCCTCATGCGTCCTCCCTATTTTTCACGCACGTCTCATCCTCTATGCTACGTTTCACCCTCTTATGCCCCTTCGCCTTCGCTTCACGTCTTGCATTGAACATCGCCCACTGTACACCACCACCTATTACTGCCCATACACATAATCATAAATACCTGCACGTCTTGTTTCGATACCAATCATCCAATGTGGAATACGCGCACAGTACAGCCAATGGACACCACATGGTTTTCTCGGTAGACATTGGGAGTGAGACGCTAGAGAACTACCTTGAGTACGCAGGGGTGCTCGCTTGAATGCTTAAGTGGGTCTAACGGCCCCACTATGCACGCTTCTGACTGCTGTCCGGTGAAACTGAGTCAGTCTGACGCTGAAGTTGAACTTCATGATCACGCGAATATCACGCGGCTACGGCCCGCTCATTCCGGGGCAGTAATAGCTTGCAAATAGGCGCAAACAGCGAAGTATAAGATTGTCAGTCTCAGTCATCGACCCCCAGCTTAATCACCTACCACCCGCGTACTCAATATTCCCCATGGCGGACTCCCCTGAAGCGCATCTGTTTACTTGCATGTCATGCTCCATAGCATTTACCTCGCCCGACGAGCAGCGTGCGTTTGAGCTGTACTTTACCATCGCTGATCCATCTGACCCATCGTAGGGGCTCACTACCGCTCGGACCACCATAGGTACAACATGAAGCGCCGTGTGGCTGGACTCCCCCCAGTCTCGGCTGCTGCTTTCAATGAGAAGGTGCTAGAGCGCCGTCAGGAGACTGCGATCATGTCTTCACCGAAGGGATCGAGCTGCGAGGTCTGCGGGTGCGTACATACGATTCCCCACTACAATTCACCTCTGACATCGACTTCAGTAAGACGTATACGACAGAGAATGCATACCGCTCGCACATCAACTCCAAGAAGCATAAGGAGAACGAGCTGAAGGCCGCTCAGCGGGCGCTGAGGCCCACTGCCGCTGCCGATCAGCCAACCCCGATCCAAGTCGAGGACACTGTTCCCTCCTCCGAGCATGCCGCAGACCACTCTGCAGCTACCCCCTCCGCCGCCCCTGTTGCATCCACCTCCAAGCCCTCCCCCGATCGCATGGAAGTTGACTCCGATGACGAGGAAGCCCTCGAGATGACCATCGACCAAAAAATCGCCGCCGCCCGCACGCGCCTCTCCCCCGACTCGAACTGCCTCTTCTGCACCCACACCTCGTCCTCCCTCTCCGAGAACCTCCTGCACATGTCCAGCGTGCACTCCTTCTTCATCCCCGACGCCGAGTACCTCGTCGACCCCGCGGGCCTCATCACCTACCTCGGGGAGAAGATTGCCGTCGGGAATGTCTGCATCTACTGCAGCTCGTCCTCGAAGGAATTCCGCAGCCTCGAGGCCGTGCGGAAGCATATGGTCGACAAGACGCACTGCAAGATCGCGTACAGCTCGGAGAACGACAAGCTCGAGATTTCGGACTTCTACGACTTCAGCACGTCGTACCCTGACTACGCGATCTGGAAGGAGCGCAAGACAAAGGGCAAAGGCAAGAAGGCCGTCGCCGGCGTGGAGGGCGACGAGGAGTGGGAGAGCGACGACGAGGAGATGGGCGATGTCGATGAGGTCGTCGAGGTCGTGGAGGATTCTGCCACTGAGTCCGAGGACTCAGATACCGCATCGGACGAGGACGAAGAGGACCTGCCCGCGCCTACCATATCATACGGTGACACGCCTTACGAGCTTGTCCTTCCCTCCGGCACCCGCATCGGTCACCGCGCCAAGACGCGCGAGTACAAGACACGCCAGCTTGCCGTCGTCTACAAGGGCAAGGGCGCCGAGACGCACAAGGAGCGCGTAGCGCTCATGCGCAAGATGATTGGCGACAAGGACAGCTGCCTCGTCCCCGTTAGGGGCGACTTTGGTGCCTTTGGTCGTGGCACGGAGGTAGTGAAGGCAAGGAACCGTGGTGAGGCGAAGGAGGCCCGCCGTCACGTCAAGGAGTTCCGCGACCAGAAGAGGCGCGAGGACTTCAAGACGAAGATGGGGTATAAGGGGAACCACCAGAAGCACTACAGGGATCCTCGTACGTCGTATCCTATCGTCATTGTCCTCAACCTCGCTAATTACGTCTGCAGTCCTGCAGTAGACTTGCACCCGCCTGCCTGTCTTGTACTGTATTATCATTTTGCCGTGTACTTCTTGCATTGCACTGCATCGCATTTGTTCGTTAACTGTCCGAAATCCAAGAGCATATTCCGCTGTCATAAGTCCACTACAAGAACACATTGTGTATCCCAGGGCGTGTACCACATCGACGGGCTGGGTGATTCAGAAAGGTGTCTACTCCCTGAGAAGTGTCTACTTCAGAGGTGTCCCCTACTCTCCCGATAAGAGTCTGTTCCCACAGACAAGCCAAAGTGCATACTGCTGCAAGAAACGAACATGGGGACTGGGTATACTAGCGATAAGGTACTATAGGGTACGGATGAAAGCACGACGACGAAACGACAAGGAGCAAAACTACTGGGATAAAGTCGGGGGCTGAGGCTGAGAATCTAGTACAAATACGCGGCCGGAACGACACCTTCCTGTCCACTGCGCGGGTCCCGCGCATACCACCATCTGTAAAATTTCAGTCAGTAACTGAGCTTCTTCACAGTCAAGACGACTCACGCAGGATCCCGATCATCAAGCACCTCCACTTCCGCTCCTGCCGACAGCTGGAGCTCCCCCTCTCCTGCGCCATCGAAGGAGTATCTTGCGTGCGCAGGACGACTCTGCTCCTCGGCGAGCATCCCGTGGATAGCGTCGCTCGGGGTGTCCGCGCGCACATATCCGCCAGCCGCGAACGGATCCTGCTCGTCCGTCTCGCCATCGTGGCCGTGCGTTGACGGGCCTTTCTCCTCGTACTGGCTGTGCGGAGTGGTCGCGCCGCCCATGATGGTGTTGCGCGTCGCGGCGTTGATGTGCTCGAGGAGCGAGGATGGCCTGTGGTGAATAGAGTCGCCATCGTCATCCTCGTCAATCTCGGATGCGGGGACCTTGTCATCCCGACGGGAGAACAAGGTCCAGAGGATGCCGATCAGAGCGAGGAGGAAGACAACACCGGCAGCGATGGCAATAGAAATTAGGATGACAACACCGACAGCAAGGAATTCTGGGGCGCCGTCAGTACATGCATCGGGATTGTCAGCTGGTTTGACTTACTGTGCTGGGTGAAATCAAAGGTCGATAAGGAGCGGAATAGGCCGGCAACAATGCCTTGGGACCCAGTGGAGGAAGAAGAAACAAGATACGGGACAAATGCTTGCCCATCGAACAACGCAGAGGACGTGTTCCCGTAGTCGGTGAGCGCAAGGGATCCTGACACCATAAGCATGCGATCCGGCTCGATGACTCCGTTGGCATCGTGCGTGTCTTGTAGAGGCACCATGGTCAACTGCGCCACACTCTCGCTGTCCTGCAGGTTCGATCCGACGGACGACCAGGATGCACCATTCCAGAAGTAGAGGAAGGTCGACGAGCCAGAGCCGACGCCGGCGGCAAAGACGCTGCTGGAGTTACCATTGTTGACTTCGACGGCGGTTACGACGCCAGGCAGGGAGCCGTCGCCCAAAGCAGTCCAGGTGTTGTTCTCGAAGACGAATTGAGCGACGTTGACAGCGTTATTGTCGACAGCGATGGAGCCGCCAGCGATCAATACAGCCTGGTTGTCCTGTAACCAAATGAGCACGGCGTCTAACGCAGGCAAACAAAAGCACTCACCCCACCGTACGCAACGGAGGCAACCTCTCCCTGAATCCCGTTTCCGAGTGCATTCCACTGCTTCGACTCCGTGTCCAGCATACAGATACCGGCGCACGTGAGCGACCCCATCTTCGCGAACGAGCCCGCGGCAATGATAGTGTTATCCTTCGACGACGACTTCGTGATTGAGCGCACACTGCCGCTCGATCCTGAGCTCGATTGCGGTGACTGGCCCTTGGTGTGGAACGACTGCGTCGCGAGATCGTAGATCGCGAACCCATTGATATCCGTGTCCGACAGCGTGAAGTCGCCTCCGATGTACAACGTATCGCCGTCGACAAGGAGCGCGCGGACGGTACCGTCGATCTGGCCACCCTGCAGCGCGGAGATGGTAGTAGACTCCGGGTCGTATATCGCAATCGCCTGCGACGAGCTCGAACCGTCGCTGAACGAGAAGTTGCCCCCAATGATCGCAACTTCCTTCGACGACGACGAGTTCGTCCAGAACACACCCGCAAGCACGGCGGGCGCAGCGGCAGCCGGCGGCGTCGGCAGCGGGTCAAGCGAGCTCGACTGGCGGCGCAACAGGTGGTGCAGCGGGTTCTTCGATAGCCACGACGATGCCTTCTTGTGCGCCTTAATCTGCGAGATGTACCGCTTTGTCGCACTCGAGGAGGACGAAGACGATGAGCTGGACCCATCATCCGACAGCTGCACACCCAGCGGCGTCACTGACGGGCCATTTTCGTCGCCATTCTTCAGCATCACCATACCCGTCGCGCCGTACTTCTGCAGCGCGGCGATGTTGCCGGCGCAGATGTGCGTCGAGTCGTCTGTGCCATTGGCAACGAGCGTCATGGAGCCGACGACCAGTCCACCGCTGTTCGTCCAGCCGCCGTTCTGCAGGTCCCAAGTCGCGAGGCCGGGCGCGTTGATCGCGGAGTCGGAGCCACTCGTCGGGTAGAGCTTGGTAAAGTCGCCAACGAGGACGAGTTCATCGTTCGCGATGCCAAGGCCGGTGACCGTACCATCGACACCTCCGCCCAGGGCAGTCCAGGAATCGTCCTTAACATTGTAGAGCGCGATACCGTTCAGCGTGGAGCCTCCGTTGTTGTTCTTCTTGAAAGACCCGCCAACGTACAATTGGTCACCGTTGAGTTGAAGCGCCCTGACCGGGCCGTCGACACCGTTGTTCGACAGACCCACAAGAGCGCCGTTCTTGAAACCAACGATGTTCGCAGACCCGGACGCATTGCCGCTGCTCAGCGTGAAGTTGCCACCGACAAAGATGCCGTCCGCATGGTGCGCGACAGCAACGACAGCATCATCACTCGAGCCCGTCAGAGCCGAGCCACCACCGACGCCACTGTAGATGCCGAAGCCAAGGTTGTCCGCCGCCGTCTCGGTCGAGTTGTCGAGCGTGCTGGTGGCATCGCCGGTGGTACTATCATCCAGAGGCCACTCAAGGAAGCCGAAGGACCTCTTGGTGCCTCTGCTGCCGGTACCGTTGCCACTACCACTTCCGTCATCGGTGATGTTCGCGCTCGTGAGCACAAGCTGCACGCGATCCGCGACGAGCTCGTACTGCCCGTTTGCACCATTGCCCTCGGGCGAGTCGGCAAGACTGAGCGTCACGGTCGTATGGAAGTCATCCGTGCTGGGCACGATCGGGCCGCTGTAAATGAGCTCCTGCTTGTCGTCCGTATTCGTCTGGGAGACGGTCGTAACCGACGGATCCATGCCCGGCCCCGGGAACACCACGACCTTCACGCTCGTGCGCGCGTCGCAGTTCTGGAAATTCGTGCACCCCGGGACGAGCAGGTTCATGTTATACTCGCCCGACGCGCTGACATACAGATCCCAGGTGAACGACGGCCCGCTCGACGACGAGGTACCAACATCGACGTCCGAGACCATCACCGTCTGCGTCGTGCCCGAGATATCGGTGTTCGCGACCTTCGCGTACCAGTTGCCGGTTGAGGTCGAGTTGGACGACCCGGGCGCGTAGCATGACTGGCCGTTGTCATCTTCTGCGGCGGAGGCGAAGGCACCGGACGACAGGATTTGGAGAATGTGGAGACCTGCGGATGCACCTTGCCATTCGGACAATGTGATCTGGACACCGGTGATGGACTGGGGTCCAGACGCGAAGAGGAAGTCTTGGTACAGGACAGACGAGTCGGTGGAGAGGGGGCAAGTGTCCGAGCAAGTCTTGTTCGTGTTGTCCGCTGGGTCAAGGTACTGCAAGGTCTGTACAGTGTTATCCGGGATGGTCGTGACACTGGTGAACAGATCAGAAACGCGGGTAGATTGACAGAGGCGATAACGCACCTGAATGCAGTAGTTCCCCGCCCTTGAAGGAAAGTGTTTCCCAGTCGAACACCGCTCGCACTTAGTGAGGAGTATTTTCGGATGGTGACCAGGGCAGAGTTGCCGTCCGCTGCCAACCAAGTGTTACCAGCGCCATCGTCGCCCGCCGGGCAGAGAATCGCGTTGATATCACTATAGTCGGAGTTGGTACTCGATGGGGACCCGCCGACCTCCGCGTTGTTCAGCGGGACGGGGACGAGGGAGCTGGAGTATGGTGTCGCGCCAGCCGAATAGGGTACGTTGGGGTTATTCGTGCCAGGGGTGGAGGAACCATTTCCGCGGAAGGACGCAATGAACGACCCCGCGAAGAACAGGCTGGATTTGGAGGAATTGGTGGTGATGGAGTAGACGTGTGCGTCTGCGCCGGTGAGGCCGTTGAAGGGAGCCTGCGACCAGGAGTTTGATCCCGCGTCCCAGATCGCGACGCCGCGCCCAGGACTCGTGAAGCTCCCTCCAAACCAGACCCGGTTGTTGTCCTCGTCGCAGTACACCGCGTCGACCGCGCCGTCCGGTCCTCCATCGCCGAGGCTGGAGAAGGAATTGCCGGAGTAGGACGCGACGTTCGAGGCCGATACGTCCTCTATCGACGAGAACTCGCCGCCAAAGTAGAATGTGTCTCCCAGCGCGCATCCTGCGGATATTCGGCCGCCCTCGTTCGTGGACCCTAGGCGGTTGAGGGAACCGTCGTCGGATGATCGGGAGAGGAGGGTAGTGGCGTCCTCGTCGTACGTCGGCGCGTCGTCGAACACGCTCAAGCCCGCGAAGGCTCCCGCGAGGCCTACCGTGCCCATGCGCTCGAAGTCGACGAGCGGGACGCCGGCGAGCGATGGAGAGACATGGAGGGCGAGGAGAAGCGCAAGGAGACGGGGAGAAGTGGTTGACATTGCGCGATTATTACTAGCATAGGGAAGAGGGAAGGGAACTGCAAGGGGGCTGACCGCAACGAGGGCGGCGTGGAGGACGACGAGGACCTGCCCAAGCGAGCTCGCTGTTGGCAACGAAAGGAGCGACGTGAGAAAGATCAGAGTTGAACAACTTCCCGCGAACCCGCGTGCTCGTCAACTACGAACCACGTGCATCATGTTCATATCCGCGCGTGCGCTCCTTGCCACCGCCCGTCATCTGGCAGTACTAAATACTGGCCAGAATCACCACTATATATCGCCGGGGATATTTGACCTGAACGGCAATGGTCACCGCTATACCGCCTGAATTTTCCTCGTCCTCCTCGAAGATTATCTCGCAAGATTAACATGGCAGTGCCTTGCTCGTGGCCTACACGCCCTCAAGGTACCAAGAAGTTGGAAGCGAGAAGGTCAGGGTGCACTCAACACAACGAGCCAAAGGCATGCCGCCGCTTCCATCGCTCCCTGGCTTGCATTACCCTCGAACGGCCAAGTCCCTTACCAGTGGTACACCCATTGAGGTGGAGAGAACCACGGTTGAAGGTGGAGTCTGTTGCCAGTGGAAGGGGCAGCCTGCGTGCGTCACAACACTAGGTATGGGCGCTTAATCGTACCGTTAGGAAGTATGACTTACCAAACTAGTTCTAGTTACACTTACAAGGTCTGCGCCGTACGCCGAAGCTACGGGTTGCTTCTGTCGCGTACTCAATAAGTCTATCGCTCGCTGAAACGACGACTTCATCCATATGCCTCAGCGTTAGTAGGTTTCCATTTGTTGGCCTCCCCATCGCCACCCCCGATGTGCGCGTCCAGTATGTCCTCGTGCGCCTTTATATTGCCTCGAGAAGGTCTTCGAGATCCCCATTCTCGCCGTATCTGTACCCGTCCCGCCCGGACTCAATTAGCTGCCATGGAAGCTGCAGGCCTTGTCGTGGGCGTTATAAGCCTGGCCTCTCTATGGGAGGCATGCATGCAAGGTACGTCGTACGACTCAACGTCTCTAAATGCGCCTGACCTCACGAAACCCAGTATTCGACGTTGTCGTGACTGCCCAGCGTTACAGCTGGGACTGCGAGGTGGCTCGCGTGAAGCTTGGAATAGAACGCGCCCGGCTTGCTCTGTGGGGTCAGACCGTCGGGTTCACCGACCCTCGACGCGAAGGCACCTTGGCGTCGACTTCGACTCACGGTGCACGGGTCATTGATCAGCCTGCATCCCGTCAACATCCGCGATTGAAAGATCCTCAAGTAGCCCATGTTGTCCGTGACTCGCTCGGCTGCCTGCACCATCTATTCGAAAAGATAGAAACCTTGCAGCGGCGGTACGCACTGCATCACGACACGGGCTGTTCATCCCCAGACTCTACGCACGACCTATCCGCGAGAACGTGGTCTTCAATTTTTGGAAGGATGTCCGATAACCCTCGAGACTCACCCAGGGCATGCCAATGCAAAGAAAACGTGACGACGGTGGGTATCACTCGCCGCACGGCACGAGCCGCCTTGAACGTTATACTTCCAGCGCACTCGATGGGCGGTATCCGACAAGAAGCGGTTTGAAGAGCTCATTGGCGAGATACGATGGTTCAATGACAGTCTGTGTAGACTTGTCTTCGACGAAGTACGGCCCAGGAATGACCATCTACCCAACATTGACGAGGACGAAGAAGTCGGGTCTCAAGGAAAACCTATGGATGATCTGAGCAGCGTCGACGAGAACGTCTCTATGCTCGAAGACTGGGTGTTCATCTCCTCGGATGAACTGCCACGCGCCGAATACTGCCCTTACCCACACACCTCTGCTTACGAAAATATCGTAAGGCCGCATTTTATATCAGGACGTTGACCTCAGGTACTGATGTAAGTCATAGGGTCCTGGCCTATTCCGAAGGATTGTGAACACCGTTGGAGGATCTTTCCGGGCCATACGAAGCACTCAAGCTACCTACTTGAAGGCCAGGCAGAATTATCGTCCGCTCCAATCAAAACGTGCCCCGACATGGCGGACGCGCAAGACCTCCTATCGGCGAGCATACATGATGGCGGAGAGCCTAGTTCATGTGTCGACGGGCCCCTACGAAGCCGGTGCGAGGCCCTATGAAGCTCACCAGGCCAGCGACGAGGACTACGTTCATTGCACTCTTCGAAAGCCTTCATCGGTCCCCGAGCACTCCAACGAAGCAGAACGCACCAGAATCCAATCTAACGCAAATTCTTCGTCATTGGCACAGCGCAACGCCCGAGATCAGAGTCCCAAGGACAGATCCATCCAAAGACGAGTGAAAGCCAAATACTCTTTCGACAGCGAAGAAGAAGGCGAGCTCCCACTGTTGGCGGGAACAACGGTGGATGTACTGGACGGTCGCGATCCTGCGTGAGTAATCATACTCCGCATGTTGCCGCTACTGACGAGGGAACGTAGGTGGTGGTACGTGAGGGAGCCTTGCACCGGACAGGAAGGAGTCGTCCCTGCATCCTATCTGCTTTAAGGCTTCTGGAAAATGGTTCACCTGGTTATATATCTCAGCAACACACGTCCATTTGCACATGTGAGTCCTCTGCTGATTCGCGAAAGTCCTAGGAGCTTACACTGTCAACAGATTTATGCATAATGTTCACCGTTCTCTTGACGTATTTATCGACTATCTATCGAACGTTCGGATCATATCTGGCATACGAATGGTGGAAGCTAAGATCAAGCGCGCCTGCTACCGGGATACCACTACGTGCCGCTCGACATGCGCGCAACCTCCAATGACATTGAAGGCTTCCAATCCAGCGCGCGAATGCTGCGCGGCGTCTCCGCGTCGTATTCACATGCGCGAAACACTCTGTAAGGACTGATCATCGACTCGACGACCCTCCGGATGGCTTGAAGGTGGTGTTGAGTGATTTCTGTGCCTCTTATCTGGCACGCCTCTGTCGATGAACAGCCTCTGCAACGGAAGATCCCGGCCAAGAGACGCGAGCAGTACGGTGAGACCTTGTAGCAGCTGCTTGACTCTACAAACATACTGATACTATGATGCAGGGCCGTCGTACGACAACGTCGAGTCGAATGTGCCTCAGGCAAGCACGTATCCTCCGACGCAAACGGTGCTCTTGAGAACCAAAAAGTCCACCGTCAGCGGAGAGTTGACGGCTATGATCATATCGACACGAATGTTTTGCAAGTATTTCGCTATTCTTATAGACTGTGTACATGATTGAAAACTCGCTGAACAAAGGCAAGGAGCTCAACTCCACACATTTTGCGTCCGCCTCGAGGCTTAGGCGTGGCCGAAGACAGGCTTGGGCTGGTACCTGTAAATTAGTCAACATCGCCCTGGTGAGCGAACATCGCGTTGGAACTCACGGCTCCTCCAAGTACGCCACCTCCTCGTCCGTCAGCGTCAGGTCCGCCACCGCGCTCTCCTGCGCCCTCGCCGGCGAGTTCATGCCCACGATCATGCTGTCCGTCTTCGACGCCACCCACGCCAGCGTGACCTGGCTCATCTTCACGCCCCGCTTCTTCGCGATCTCCTCCACGCGCTTGACAATAGCTTGGTCGGCCTCCGACAGCGGCAGCGCAATGGGCGTGCCCTCCAGCGACTCGGTGCGCGCCGTGGCGCCCGCCTCGACCGGCCTGGCGAGCTTGCCGCCGAAGAGCGGGGAGTAGGGGATAACGCCGATGCCGTTGAACTTGCAGTACGCCAGCATCTCGCGCTCCTGGATGACTCGTCAGTACGCCCTCCTTCACCTCACTCTGAATACAAACTCACCTCCTCCCGGTAGAGCAGCGAGTACTGGTCCTGCATGCTCACAAACTTCGTCCAGCCGTTCTTCTCCGCGACCTCGTTCATGCGCGCAAACTCCCAGCAGCGCATCGAGCTCGCGCCGATGTAGCGCACCTTGCCGCTGACGACCAGATCGTGCAGCGCGCGCATCGTCTCCTCGACGGGCACGACCGGGTCGAAGCGGTGGATCTGGAGGAGGTCGATGTACGAAGTGTTGAGGCGCTTGAGGGAGCCCTCGACGGCGTTGAAGATCGCCGTGCGCGAGAGGCCGGCGTTGTTGACGTGCTCGGGCGTGTTGAGGAGATAGGGCTGGATCAGAGCAAACTCATTGGGGTTGCTGCTGACGATGTCTTCGAGGTGGTCAGAGGGTTGAGGCGTACTGCAGCGAAAATTGCGTACGGTAGCACTTGGTCGCGATGACCACCTGGTCGCGCGGAATGTTGTACTGCGCATATTGTAAGCCGATCTTCGCCACCCCACCGCTTGCTATACACTTACCCTCTCGAGGAACTTGGCAATAATACGCTCGGATGCGCCGTTCGAGTAGTTGTTCGACGTGTCAATGGTGTTGATGCCGATATCCCATGCCGCCTTGAGCACGCGGATACTCTCCTCTTCGCCAAGCACCCACGACTTGCCCTCGTTGAAGGTCTATGGCGACATGAATGAGCAAGATATGCAGGGGTGAAGTTGCCACAAATGTACTCACCGCCCAACCGGGCTCGCCGAAGCTCATGGCGCCGACCTGTCGATGCGCTTGTCAGCCTCTACCCGCAATGAGAGAACAGAGTCCACGACGTACGATGGGGACCGAGACGCGAAGGCCGGACTTGCCCAACTGACGGTAGACGACTTTGCCAGACATGTTGAGTAAAGGTGATTTGGGTGGGTAAGAGAGTACGAGGGAGTACGAGTGCCGTTGCTGGTCACCTCCCAAAGCTACTCTAGCTTTTATACCCCGTCGCAGTACCGGTTCTCAGCCGGTCTAGGTAGAAAGACCATTACGGGACCACTTGAAGTTGAGCGGACGACGTGATCGAGACTTGCCAACCTATGCGAGCCTCGGTCGGTTGTGCAACCGATGTCGATGACTCATCGGAAGGAAGTCCAGTGGACGAACTTGTGTGGGTTTTCCCTACTGATCTTTTCCCATTGCTTGCTAAGAGAGCTCAGAGCCCACTGCTGAAGCGGCTCCATCCGGTGATAGCTTGGCAACATTTTCCGATGTTCCGTGAGGTCACTGACGCGGCGAGAACAAAGCAGCGGACTCTGAAGGAAAAGCTGCGTGGCTCGCACGTGTCTCGTGGTTGTCTCCATTTGGTAACTTTTCAGTCGACTCAACGACTGTAACGTTCTTTCACCTGCCTCGATAAATTGTATACTATCACTTCAAATTGTGTACACTCTCAAGCGAACTTGTTTTCTGAATGCAGCTTACATTTCAGATACTTGGGTTCCAAGGGTATCGATTGTGACGGAGGGACATGGGGATGCAGGCATAGACAGCGTCGATTTGCGTAGTACAGCAACTCATAGGGCATGATAGAAAGCATAATGATACAACATGATGTGTGCATACGCTTATGCCTGGTTGCCCTCCGCGAAGGTGAGGAGATCGGAGTCGCCCTGGTCCGTGATGGTCATGACACTGGAGTCTCGATCAGTATCGCTGCGAAGATCGGCCAAAGCGATCACGTACCCAACACGGAAGAGCTTTCCAGCAGCGGTACCCAGCGCAACGTTCGTGCCCGCAAAGTGGTGCACGGTCGTCTTCGAGAGCATAGCGTAGTACTCGATCTCGGACTTGCGCAGAGGGGGCGCGTTACCGGCGATGAGGATGAGCTTGGCTAACCAAAGCGTTAGTTGAAGGGACCTTCTCAGCCTCACGCTCCAGTCCCCCGGGGAGAGACAAAGAGGAACTCACCCTTGCCGTTGCGCATCTGCTTGAGCGCGGACTTGTAGCCCAGCGAGTACTTGCCCGACTTGACAACGAGCGCGAGCTTGGCCGAAATCGACTCGGTCGACTTGGCAGCCTTGGACTTTTTGGTGGGGGCCATTGGGACGTGGGGCGCTGCTGGACGTGGAGGTCTTGAGGATGGCGTTGGGCTCGCTGATGCGCAACGATCTCGGGCTCGAAAAGTTTGGCGCACGTGAGAGCGCTGTATAGCGCAACGGAAGATGCCGATGATCGCATGGCACTGCTTGGGCATGATTGGCATCAGCGTTTTGGCGCGTACGGTCACGATGGCGCGTGCTCCGTCACGCCCTCATGTTTGACTCCGGCCATGTCACTGCTCGAATCTATCGACCGCCTTTCACAACAGGCAAAGTCCATCCGGAACTCAGCCTGTAGTATTGCACCTCGCCAGTCGCATCTTGACCCTCGTCTCAATGTCGCTGGCCCCTTTACTCGTGCTACACTGTACACTTCGCTGGGCGACCTGATTCGAGAAGTTGAACCTACCGAACTCGGGCTCTTTCACGTGGTAGACTCTCCTGCCTCTGGCGACGCACCAGCTGCTTCAGCTGCCGAGCTCACGCGCGTCTCCGTACCTGTCGCTACTCCGCTTCGCAGACCACCTCCGAAAGACGAACGACACAAACAAAGACCTGATCCTGAGATCTATGCTAAGGCGGCCCTCCGCTACGTCGAAGACTAGTATGTATGGTTGAACAGTTATGCTCTTTTGGCTAATCAGCATCAGTGCGCACATTCGGCCTGCGCCTCGTGCGCGTGCGCAGGCTCTCGCTATCATAGAACAAACGGAGGAGGCGCGTCAGAATATACAGGAGCTGAATGACGCACTTCAGCAAGTAAGTTGTGCGCCAAGAAGGCAATATCGCGTGCGAACGTTGACTAGGCCCAAGCAGCCGAACCAGCGTCCTTCGCGGCTCAGATTGAGGACGAGGAGGCGCTTATCAAGGAGCTGCAGGCGAGAATCAACACGATGAAGAATCGCGTAAGTGAAATGAACATGGCACACCACGTTGTATCAGGCCTTGACCCGAATGGCAGAAAGAGGCTGCTATACAGCGAAAGAAACTGGCTACGACTCCCGTCAAGAAACAACCCGCCTTTAGTGGAAAGACGCCAGTACGCGCGAAAGATGAGGACGAGAACAGCTTTTGGAGCACGCCATCTGTTGCTCAGCAGTCTAGCTTTGCGCAGGAAGAGGCGGATATGCTGCTCGACGAGAGCTTCGGGGAGCTCGGCGACGCCAGCTTCGCAGCGAGCCCAATCAAGCCTTCACGGCAGCCCCTTGCGAAGCGACTTCGCCAGGACGCGTCCCCAGCAATCTCACGTCGCCCTATACATCGCGAGGACGAACCCATCAAGCCGCGAGCGGAATCAGCTGACGAACCTCGCTCGCCCTCGCCCCCGTCTCCCGGCGGAGAGGACGAACGGGGCAACGAGCCGGAGAGTTCAGCGCCAGACCCGGGAGATGCCTCCGTATCAGAAGACCAGGATACCATCATTATCTCGAAGCCCGCTCCGCCGCCGTCACCCCCAAAGCCTACCACACCGCCGCCGAACCCTGCACTCGCGCCGCAGACGCCGGGCACGGCGAAGCGGCTGAAGGTTCGGGTGAACGCGGATGTTGAGCGTATTATGGTACGTACCGGTTGCTTCTTAATTGTGTATAGCGTCTCATGATATCCCTCTCAGGTCAAGGTTTGGCAGACGGTTGGCGATATTATCATGCCCAATCACCCGTACCACACTGGGCCCGGTTCTACTGGCAAGGAGAGATTGCCGAGCGCGAAGGACACCATGTACGTCCCTGGTCTTCTACCGAGACCACGCCTTAACCTTGTTATTGTTCAGCGCCCACCTTCGCGACATAGCCTCGCTGTCAACCGTGACCCCGTCGTCACCCTCCGCGTCCAGCGTGTCCACGTTGGCCACAGCTCGCTCCGGCTCGGCGACCCCTCAGCAAATCTTCACCGCACACCTCTTACTCGAACTCCTCGCTGCGGCGCCGAGCTTCACGTTACCATTGAATCGCGCCAAGGAGCTCCTCGCCGACAAGGCGCGCGAAGACGGCGGCAGTGCCCTCGGCTCGCAAAGCAACAGTGTCGTGTACAAGTGCGTGGCCAAGCGCCTGGTGAAGATCGTGCGTAGCGGGCGCGAGCAGATCGTAGCGTTTGACGTTTAGATGGACGTGCTTGTCGTATGTTTTTCATGGATTATGGAATATGTGGTGCGGATTCATCCTCATTGGCCTGTGCGATGACGAGGGGTGCTGGACCACACATGCTCGTTCCCTTTACAATCAGCAACGCCCATTTGGTGCTTCATTTCCGAAATCCTCAGCGCGATAAACCTGAAGGGGATCTCGTAGACCCTGCCTCCTACTTATCACCATGTTTGTCGAATCGCTGATCCTTTGACCCGTCTACCAATACGGCCTCTGTCGCAAGGGCTGGCAACGCCGCAACCGCAGGACGCCGAGTACGTCGTGAGCACGATATCAACGCTGATCCACCACCAGCAGTGACTTGACACATACGACGAGCTCCTCACTACAAATTCTTCATGTCCAGACATCGATGTGTCGTCGCTCGCAACCTTTTCGTACTCCGAAATCATCGAGCAGGTGCGTATATGAACATCCATCGTGTGTGGTAGATTATTTCTGCGCGCCGCCATGCGCAGTCCCTCCAGCCTTTCGCCTCATGTTCACCTTCCCCTCTGCGTTCATTCGCCCCTTGCTTGTACCCTTCGCCCTCTATCGACCCCAGTCAACCTGCGCCACACGCACTCGCCACCAATTCAGCGTGCGCACCGTTGGCCTCGTTGCGCCCGAGAGTCCCTTCCAGCGATCCGGGGCAAGATCGTCTGTATACTCCACCGGTATGTGAATCCGCCGCGAGCATGTTTGTTGACTGCCGCGCGTCGCCACCCTGACTGCCACCGGGCGCAAGCGCGTCCGGTGCGGGTTACTACAGCCTTTTCGGGGAAAGCTGGTGCGACCCGAGCAGGGCTATTGTGACCCTGCTGGGAGGCTCAAACCTATCTCGGTCGCCCTGAAGCTTCGTCGTGCAGGCCACCGTCGAGGAGATTATCGCCTAGAAGCCAGCATTTCATGAGTGCGCACTGACCCTCTCGCTATTTGCCGTCTACAACCCACAGCGCGGAAGGTCCCGAGAGTCAATCCTTCCATCCGCAAACGTCAGATGCCAACTTTCATAACCCTTGTTCAAGGTGTAAGAATTTACTCGCCTCTGACGTGCCCGTCACCCCCTCCTCCCCCTCGCCGTGCTCGCCGCATCATTTACTTACGAAAAGCCTACCGTTCTCTTCCTTCCAACGCCTTCGCCGGCGGAATGAGGTCCGACGGCGAGCCAGCCACCAACAATTCAGGTGGTCGCCGGTTGGTCTCCAGGGCACCCCAAAATACACAATTCGTCGTCCCCCCTCTCTCCAGGCTGCCTGTCCACAGCGTCGGCTCGCCATTCGTTGTCGCAAGGGTCTTCTGCCTTCCCCAAGCGTCAATCAGCGATCGCTGACCGTCGAATGAATTTCGACTGGTCCCTTGAATGCGTTGGGTGCATGGCGAGTCGACTGCGAGAAATAATTGCCCTGGCTTCCCTTCTCACCTCAAAAATACGCTGAACTCGTGCTCGAACGCCGCAGAGTTTCGGGGTGGAAGCGACGGCTGAGTCCTTCTGGGCTCGCTCGAGATGCATATTCGCCCAGTAATTCCCTGACACGCCCCAGCGCCCATAAAGCCCTCGTGTCCTCAAATTCGCATATCTGTGAGCGCCAGCCAGGCCACGGGGCTACCATGCCTTTATTTGGGCACAATGCGCCCTCCAGGCGCCCCCGAGGCGTCCTGCACCCCGTCACGCGCGAACCCCCGGGCCTGACGAAGACGGGGCCGGGTCCGCAAGCGTCGTTTGCAAACCGACCGCTGCAGCCATCAGAACGCGAAGTTCAGACGCAGCTGCAATGCCATTTCGAAGTTGGTAGCGCGCGGCGAGAAGGGCTGATGGGGGGTGCGCCACCAGAGAAGGCAGGAGAAGGACGCGACGGCCGGCCCACCGCCACGCCGAGGGGGGCAACAACCGAGCTGTGGGTCCCTGTGGACGCCGAGGACCGCCGTACGGCCCGGCCCGGGAAGGACAGTGCCTGATGCGGAACTTGCCGGCGGTCCGGAAGGCACGCGGCGCCCCGAGGCCTGCCTGATCACGAACGCCCATGTTGAACTTTGGGGCGCGCCTTTGTTGACCGCTGACCTCTCTCGTCTGCCTCCACTGTCGCTAATTGCGATCGCCCTCTCACATCGGGCTGCTATCACACACTGCTTATGGTTATGCCGCCGACTACGACAGCCAGCGTTCCTTCCGCGGCAGCGCAAGCAGATTCGAATAAAGCCTCCGCACTGCAGTCACAAATCCACGCTCTGACTGACCTCTATAATCAAGTAGCCGCTATACGGCAACTCCCTGCGCATGTTCTCGCTCCTCCGCCTCCCTTTGGCACTCTTTCCTCTGCGCAACAAGACCTTGACCAGCTGAAAGCCTTCCA